>MU743366.1:5582-36349 GCA_026770625.1 Nicotiana glauca
TAAAATTGTAATTTCATGCAGTTTTAATTTAAAAATACCAAACGGACTTGTATAATCATGTAAAAATCATGTAAATTATATTTTTGTATAAATGTGAGAATAAAATAAATTATTCACCAAAATGACAATTTTTGGAAATAATTATTGGATTTTATAGTGCAAAATAGGCCATAAATTGGTTTTAAAATCCTTAAAAATGTGGAAAAATACCAAAATATTTGTGGATGTTTATACATGCATATACATGCTAATTTGAAAGTATTTTGAGTATAAAAATACATAGGAAAAAATTGGGTATCAACACTGCCTAGGTGGGCTAGAAGGAATCTGATTTATCCCTTTGCCTATAGAAAAGGACCCAAACTAGTTTGGGTTCCTAAGACTAACCCTTGATTTCTTTTTGCAGGTCCAAGTGAAGGGAAGTAGCCAAATATGGTACATGGATACTGGCTGCTCAAAATATATGACTGGAAGAAGGAACCAGTTTCTCTCACTTGAGGACTTAAAGGGAGGTAATTTCTCCTTTGGAAATGGGAAGAAAGGTGAGATTATTGGGGTTGGAAAGGTAGGTAAGAAAGACTCTTACTCCATTGAGAATGTCTACTTGATAGATGGCTTGAAATATAGCCTGATTAGTACGTCACAACTGTGTGACAGTGGTAACCTTGTAGCATTCACCTCTACTAAATGCTTTGTGATTAACCTTACCACTGGCAAGATTGTTTTGCAGGGAAAAAGAGTTAACAACATTTACATTGTAGATTTGTCTACTCTCTCATAAAATGAACTAACATGTCTAAGTGTGCTAGATAATGATCCCCTCCGGTGGCACAAAAGACTTGGTCATGCCAATCTGAATCAGCTAAACAAATTAGTCTCTAAGGACTTGGTGATAAGGTTACCCAATATCAAGTTCAAAGAAGACAAAGTTTGTGAGGCCTGTGTAAGGAGGAAGCAGGTAAGATCATCCTTCAAAAGCAAGAAAATAGTAAGCACAACCAAGTCGTTGGAACTGGTCCATATGGATCTCTGTGGTCCAATGAGAACCATGAGCAGAGATGGAAAGAAATATGTAATGGTGGTTGTTGATGATTATTCAATATTTACCTGTGTTCTATTTCTAACATCTAAAGATGAATCACTTGACATGTTTACTACCTTTGTTAGAAAAATTCAGAAACAATTAGGGAATCAACTTGCATCCATTAGGTCTGATCATGGAACTGAATTTGAAAATGCTAAGTTTGCTGAATTCTGTGACGAAAATAGTATAGATCATAATTCTCTTCCCCTAGGACTCCTCAACAAAATGGAGCAGTTGAAAGAAAGAACATGACTCTTGAAGACATGGCTAGGACTATGCTTCTTTCTAGTAAGCTGCCCCATAGCTATTGGGCAGAGGCTGTAAACACTGCATGTTGTATTATTAGTAGATGCATGACTAGACCTCTTGTAGAGAAGACTCCCTATGAGTTACTTAAAGGGAGAAAGCCAAATATATCCCATCTTAGGTAATTTGGATGTAATTGCTTTGTGCACAATAATGGAAAGGACTCCCTAGGTAAGTTTGATCCCAGAAGTGATGAGGGAGTATTCTTGGGATATTCTTCACATAGAAAAGCATATAAATTGTTCAATAAAAGAACTTTGTGTGTAGAAGATAGTGTGCATGTAGTATTTGATAAAACTAACATTCTTTCTGAGAAACAGGAACATAAAGATGAAGCCACTGGATTGGTAAAGGATTTGACTGAAGCCTCAACACAAGTCAAAATGGCACCAAAAGAAGGAACAGGTGATGGAACAGGTTCTTCCATCCAGGGCAACCTGACAGGGGGAACTTGTCAAAGAGGAATTGAAATAAATCCCTTAAAAGAACCTGTTCATGACTCTGTTCCTTAGCAACAGATCATGGGAGAAGCATCTAGTAGAAACCAGTTGGTTGTGAAACCTCACAAGTATCAAAGTTCTTATCTCATTGAGAACATTATCATTGATCCAACATCTGGAGTCAAAACTAGATCACAACTAAAGAATTTGTGTGCCTTTGATGCCTTTTTATCTCTTATTGAATCTAAAAATATTATTGAGGCTTTACAGGATGTAGATTGGGTCAATGCAATGCAAGATGAACTCAATCAGTTTGAGAGAAGTCAAGTTTGGCATATAGTTCCAAGACCCAAAGATAGATCAGTTACTAGTACAAAATGGGTCTTTAGGAACAAACTTTATAAAGATGGAACTGTTACAAGAAACAAGGCAAGCCTGGTAGTCCAAGGTTACATCCAAGAGTAGGGCATAGATTATGATGAGACTTTTGCTCCAGTTGCAAGACTAGAGGCAATTAGACTTCTCATAGCCTTTGCAGCACACATGGAATTCACTCTTCATCAGATGGATGTCAAAAGTGGCTTCTTCAACGACTACATGAAAGAAGAAGTGTTTGTGAAACAACCTCCAGGTTTTGAGAGTAAGGAATGTCTTAAGCATGTGTACAAGCTAGACAAGGAACTCTATGGACTCAAGAGCATGGAATGAACGACTGTCCAAATTCCTGCTTGAACATAGATACAAAAGAGGTAAAATTGACAGTACATTATTCTTAAGGGAAAAAGGTAAGGATCTCCTTGTGGTACAAATTTATATTGATGACATAATATTTTGGGGCCACTACTAATGAGATAAGTAAGGACTTTGCAAAACTAATGGGGAGTGAGTTTGAAATAATCATGATGGGTGAGCTTAACTTCTTTTTAGGCTTACAGATCAAACAAAGTCAAAATGGAACCATGATCCATCAGCAGAAGTATGAAAAGGAGATAATCAAAAAGTTTAAAATGGAAGAATCTAAATAAATAGACACACCCATTGCAACTGCCACTAAATTAGATGTTGATGAACTTGGTTCATTAGTTGATCAAAAGTTGTATAGGGGTATGATTGGTTCACTCTTGTATCTTACTACTAGTAGACCTGACATTGTTTTCAGTGTAGGCTTTGTGCTCGCTTTCAAGCTAATCCTAAAGAGTCTCACCTGACTGCTATCAAAAGGATACTAAGATACTTGAAATGCACCACTGATCTATGTCTTTGGTATCCAAAAGGTAGAAATTTCAATCTAGTAGGATATGCTGATATTGATTATGCATGTTTTCTAGTGGATAGGAAGAGCACCTCAGGTATGGCACACTTCCTTGGTTCATGTCTTGTGTCATAAGCTACTAAAAAGCAAAATTCAGTGGCCTTGTCTACTGCTAAAGCTGAATATGTTGTTGTTGTTTCTTGTTGTGCTCAATTGCTATGGATCAAACAACAGCTGGTAGATTTTGGTATTTAAGTAAGTTGCATTCCTATATTCTATGATAGCACTAATGCTATAAGTATGACAAAGAACCCTGTTTATCATAAGAGGATAAAGCACATAGATGTTAGGCACCACTTCTTAAGAGATAACTATGAGAAAGGATTAATCTCTATAGAATTCTGTGCTACTGATAAGCAAATTGCTGACATCTTCGCTAAAGCACTGAGTAGAGAAAACTTTGAGTGGAACATGTTGGAATTAGGGATGATTAAGATCACCTAAGAGGTCTAGCTCAGAATGAAAAAACAATTGCAAAAATGAAATAAAATATTTTGACTAGAAATTATAACCTTGTGTAAATATCTGGATTAATTGTTACTCAGCTTCTTACTTTAATTAGTATACTCATGTGATATGTGTTTATATGACTCGCTGATCTCTTACTAAATTTTCTCTATTATGGCATTTGAGGCGTGTTCAAGAGAATTCTAAATAAAGAACTGGTTTATCAGTATGAGTTCATATGAAAGCTCAGGTATGTTTTCGATACTTTGCACAATTAGAAATATTAACAATTCAATCATGAGCAGAAGTCTTATACTTGCCAAATTTCGAGAAAATTCTATCCATTAAAGCATTGAACCAGTTCTGTCCATTTAGAACTCTAAAACTGTGATTTTTGCCTAATATCTAGGGAAGCCAAATAATCGTTAAAATTCTGGAATTGCAGTTTGATTAGAATTCTATTTGACCCCTGAAAAAGTTGTTGTTACATTATTAATGTCTAATTCTCTTTAAATACACACCATATCTCTAGCCTTCTTCATTATTCTAAAACCGTCAAAAAATTCTTCTTCAACTCTAATTGCCCTCTTCTCCAAAAATTCCCAAATTCTCTCAAGAAACAAACAAACATGTTTAACCCATAAGATTATCCTGTCTCTCCTCCACCACCATCTCCCTCAAATTCATCCTCATCTACTCCTCCTAGTAAATTCCCAAAACCTAGGTTTCGAAGGCAGAAAATGCTAGATCAAAAAACTGTAGCATTTGGGACTTTGAGGAAGGTTTTAAGTGAAAGGCTGAAAGCTGGCAAGGTGAAAGAAAGCCCAACTCAAGATTTTGACTCCAGTTCTGAGTCTGAATCCTTTCAATCTGCGAGTGAAGGTGAAGGACATGGGTCTTCTGACACTGAGAAAACTCAAAAAAACCCTGCTGAGGTAATTTTATCTGTGGTTGAAAACTTAGAAACTAGGTTTGTTCTGGTTGGACCCATTAGGGATGTAAAATTGGCTGAGTCAAGTAGGAGTGAAGGTAAAAAGAAAGGAAAAGAGAGAGAGAGGGTACAAGTGGTGAAGATCGGGTAAATAGGAAGGAAAAGGTTCTTGCTATATGCGGAGTTACACAATAAAGAGCAAAGGAGAGTGGTATGAAGTCAGGAGGAAGTGGTTCTGGCGAAGCTACTGAGGGGTTGGTTCAGCTAAGGAAATACAGAGATGAACCTGTTTTATCTAGTGAGGAAACCGTGGCTGGCCTACTAAAAAGGGTTGGAGCAAGTTATGACCCAAAGAAATGCAAAGCTACCACACCAGAAGCCCCAAATGTTCCCAAGCCATCCAAGAAAATAAAAACATCATCCTCAACACCTACTGCCCCATCACTGCCTAAGGGTAGAGCTACAAGAAGTCGGGTAAAACAAAGTGAAGCTGACCTACAAAAGGCCTTAGAAGAAAGCAAGAAAAAGAAAATAGAGAAGGGAAAGGGAAAGATTGCAGAATCCTCTGAGGTTGTAGAGGAAGCGGAGATGGAGCTGGTCCATCAAGAAAGGGGTACAACAGTGGAGGTTCTTACACCCAAACCTAAAAAGCCCAAGACTTCCTCCAAGAAGTCTTCTTCTGTAGCTGTGTCTGTTGAACCCCCCACTAGTCAAGAGGACAAGATCTACAGTGAAATCTAAACAAGCAAAAGTTTCAGATGATGAAGAGTGGAGTGGAGAAAAAGAAGAAGATGATGAATCTGAGAAGGAACATGAAAAATTTGCCATCTTTGGCAAAAGAAAAAAAATTAAAAGGTAGATTGTTGAAGGACCTGGTAGAACCAGGGATGATGAGGTTGGTTGACTCTTTAGCTGCTCAGGGTTGGAAGGACATGGTCCTTCAGATGGATGGGAGACTAGCCAAAAATGAGCTAATTGAGTTCATGGCTAATGCTGTTGTTAAGGATGGGGTTGTCAGTAGCTTGATGAAGGGAGTCCCAGTGCAGTTTGATGCTGAGAAATTGGGAGAAATTCTGGATATACTCTCTGAAAGGTTGATGACTACACTAGGAAAAGGTGGCCATGCCTAGACTCGTTACCTACTGCCCTTGAGATCACCAAGAGGTTCTATGATTTAGAGTATGTGAATGAAGCCAGGGTTGTGCAGAAAAGTGAAATGAGGCCTGAGCACAAGGCTGTGTTTGAGTTTGTCAACAAGTGCCTATTGCCCAGACAAGAGAGAAGATATACTGCAAACTACATGTACCTGGTTCTTATGGAGTGCATTGTGAGAGGAAAACAAATCAACTAGCATTTCCTCATTATCAAATTGCTAGACAGGGTCATCAATGGCTCATAGGCTTATGCGACTCCATATGGCTGCATACTGACCACAGTTCTGGATAGGCTGAATGTGCCTTTGAAGAAATGGGAAATAGCCTCAAGCAAGGAACATTTTGGCATCAAGATTCTTCTGGCTTGTGACTATCCAGTCAATGACATCCCACTTGAACCTGGTTCATCTCTGAAAGCACCCATCAACAGAAAAGTTAGGACTTTGGTTTAGGAATGTGGAACTAAGGATGCTGAAATTGCTAGGCACAAGGCTCGTGTGGTTGAATTGGAAACTGAGAGGGATGTCCTTAGAACTGAGCTAGCAAAAGAAAAGGAGAAGAATGGTGGAATTCTTCAGAATATGCTGAACCTTCTCCAAACTCAACCATCAAGTTCTTCCAAGCCTTAGGTCTCCTAGCACTTGTCTTCTGAACCTGTCTAATACCCCCAGTGACCCAGATTAGGAATTTTTCTATTTTTTGCTCATGTTTTGAAAGTTTTTCTTTCTTTTTGTGGACTGTTAATGGCATCATATCACTATCAATGACAATAACTATTTTATCTTGATCTATGATTATTTTGACCTTGATAGTTAAATATGTTTGTTGATTTTTGATAATTACACCATGATTTCACTTGCAGTTGCCCCAGTGGCCATGAGTACTTTTTAAAATCTGGGATTTAGATTATGTATGCAACTTTTCGATGATGCCAAAAGGGGAAAGATATTGTGCTTTACACATTATTCTAAAATAAGTGATATTTATAACCTAATTAACCTGGTCCTTGATGAGAAGTAAATTTTCTAAGTCTATTGTTGATGGTTAAGCTACGTTCTTACAGGTATTTTGGTCAGGAAAAATCACAAAATTTGTCATCATCAAAAAGGGGGAATTTGTTGGCCCAAGAATATGTGAAGTTTTGAAGAATGACAAATAATCTCAGTCATGGACCAGGTCCATCATGTGAAGCACAGTTATGATCAACCTACACATGTGAGATGCACGTGAAGGAGATAAGTCCCATTGATGAAGCAGCAATATCTCCTGATCTGATCAAAAAGGTTGCATATTGGATAAGGGAAGGAAGTCTCCTTATGTGAAGAGAACACAATCTAGATAAAAGATAGTATTGGAGTTTGTGATATTCAAGGACTCAACTTCGATGGTAGATCAACAATTGAGTCCAATCAAACTCTAATTACTAACTCATTAAATAACAGTGATTGTTCTCTTTTACAGGTGTTGCACAAAAGCGCAGAAGTTAAACGTGAATTGAGAGCAAAATAGCAAGGGTGCAAACCTGAAGCTACATGAACCAAATTGAAGAACCAGCTCCATAAAGAGTTTTATGTGTCTTTCTTTATTTCTAGTTCAATTGTAGTAGGTATTTTCATATTGTACCTTTCATCTTTTATAGAATCAATTGTATTAGGTACCTAGAGTAATGAAGTTAGAGTTAACTTGAAGTTGTCGCAACAGTTGAGGTTGTGTGCCACAACGGGATTAGAGTTAATCCTTAGGTTTACAAGAGTTTTGTAAATGCAGTGTTGACTCAGTGATTTTAGTGAAAGTTTGGGAAAATCCTACTAAGTAGTAGGTCGTGGTATTTTCACCTTTTGAGCTAGGTATTTTCCATGTAAAATCTCTGTTTTCTTTATTTTATGCATTTATTATTTCGCAAACAGTAGAGTTAGTACACCTAGAAAAACCAGGTTCTTCTAGATCGAAAAATTGGGTACCACACAAATCACCCCCCTCTTATGTGGTATTGACGCATAAAATATCAATTGGTATCATAGCGGGTTATCCTTGAAGAGGCTAACACATTAGGAAAAGATCAACATGAGTATACCACCTGGGAATTGGGAAGGGCAATCCACTGCTAGGCCTGCACTTTTCAATGGCCAATACTATTCTTGGTGGAAGAACAGGATGAGGGATCACACCATAGGGGAAGATTATGAACTCCGGGCATTACAAGAAAATAGCTTATCAGCGACCAACATTTAATGACGAGCTAAGAATCTGGTCCCTGAAAGTACCCTTACAAGGACGAGTTTATTTATTGGTCCTTGATTGTTGGTTTTGTTTGTTTAGTTAGCGATAGGAATTAATCTGGTCGTCAAAACCATGAAAAGCCGATCCTTAATTCTCTAAGTTGAGCGGGAATAATGGCGCCAATATTCTGAATGAATTATAAAAAAATTAAAAAATAAAAGTATTCTAAACATTAAAGAAATAAAAGCACAGGTTTCTTTGTCACCCTCTTCAAAACCCTAGACCATCGCCATTTGCTATCAAAGTGGCGATTTCTTTCTATTTCTCATTTTCGAGTGCCATTTTCTTGCTGATTTCCTCAATCAAAGAGATGATTTAGTTCACCCACCACTGATTTCTGTCGTCAGTCGACTATTTTGTTTACAGCTTCTCATAGGTGCAGAGCTTTTCTTATTGGTTAGTGCATTTGCTTTTAGTGCTTTTTATATCTTGTATTAAGAATTATAGTTTATTTTTCGTTTGGTCTACATAGATTGGTCAATTTTGTTCGACTAGATTACTCCCTTTCTTGAAGTATTTTTATTTTTAAAATCTTTTGGGGGATAATTGAATATATTCGCTAGAACATTATCTAAAGCTTGATTTCATATTAAATGTTTGTGTTTTCACTCTGGGGGTAGAGAACAAACCTTAAAAGGATGAAAGAATGGAGAAACACCTACTGGATCTACCGGATTAGGGCGAAAAGTATCGAATCTAGTTCAAATTAAGTCTTGTCATGCTACTAATGTTAAGAACTTCAATTGTAAGTCGAAAGATAGTTTTTGTTGCACATTTGAAGTAAACATAATATTCACATAGCTTTATTTTTATGTACGCTGCAAAAGAACTCGATTTCTGAACTTCCAAATAAAAAAGAGGCTATTTATGTAGCATTAGGAAAATGAATAGCGTATTCTATTAAATGTCGTTGCTAAGCCTCTAAGAATCTTATGAAAACAGAGGCAGTAGATGATATTATGTTAAATTTGTGAAGGGATACCCAAATGTTTTGATGATTCACATTTATCTATTTAAGAAACTAAAGAAGAAAGCTTTATATTTGTGATAGACGAATAAATGAGTAAGGTTGTAAAAATCTAGGACCCCTCCTCTAGAGTGGTGGATTGGGTGATGCTATGAAACTTGGTAATGAAATCAGAATAAGAAAGATTGTCATGAATGATAAGGTATAAATGATTTTTGATAAAGGCTCTTAATTAGAATCTTTTCTTGAATTTTTGGACATGTATAAACAATAACACTTAGATTCTTTCCTCTATGAGTTTTCTCTTTTAACATCGATTAGGTAATGTATAGAATCTTACCTCTTAGATGAAGAACTTATGATTGGGCTCTTTGATTCTTGAAGGTTGATGCAAGGTTGGATGATTGAATGTTGGGTTCCTCCTTATCTCTCTAAAATGCTCTCAACTCTTTCTAAAATAATTGAAAAAATGACCCCAAATGAACCCCCAAAGACTATATATGAAAATGGGGTCGGGTTATAAACAATAGGAAGATTAACCCTGCGAATGCGGGTCTGCGGTCGCATAATGGACCACGAAATGGGTATGCTGGCCGCAAACGCGTCACATAACTCGGTGCCCAAAAATGGGCTACACTGGTCCAGTTTGCGGCCAGATTTGCGATAGCAAATCAAGTATGCGGACCGCATAATGGTTTTTGCGATCGCATATCTAACACAGGATCACTTTTTTCCAGCCTTTGGTAATTTGATCATAACTTTGCGTAGGAATGTCCAAATGACGAACAGTTTAAAGCGTTCGAACTATACTCGAAGACCTTTCATTTGATAGGTTATTCATAACATAAAACCTTATACATATTTAGATATGTTCGTTGAAAGTATGGACTAGTGCAAGCTTATTTGGAATTTTAGCCTATTATGAACTTTTCCAATTTTTTCTTAGACTTAGGCCTTTCCTTGAACCCCAAATTACTTACCATAAGACTTATACACATATTTACCAAATCCAATTGATGTACACCATGTTAATAGCATATAAAAATATTATAATAAGCCTACATTGCACCACGAGATCCTAGGTTACATAGCAAAATTTTCCAGGGCCTTACATTCTCCCCCCCCCCCCTTAGGATCATTCGTCCTCGAATGAGGAGTAGAGTCTGACTTGAATGCTTAATGTAATAAATCTCTTTTCTCACCTAGCTCAAAACCCTAAAGTTTGACTAACTCCTAAATTTTTCAAAAATTTTGGCAGATCTCCTTTGTAACTAGGCCTATCCACCTGCCGGAGAACCACCAAAACCATCCTAAAAATACATCCACAACTCCATAAAGCACCATAATTTATATATCAATGACAAGAACCTCAACATTACCAACACTACTTTAGCACGATGATACCTGGGCATGGGCTGCACATTTTTAAATTATATCACCTAGAAGGTACCTTTCAAATCGAAACCAATTGCTATGCAATCAAGAGAAATTATTTTATCTCCACAACACTATCAACCTTCAATGGCCTCTTATATCTACAGACTTCGCTAGAACACATTCACGGGAGCAATTTCGACCCCTAAACTTACTTAAGACGGATAACAAGTAGATATCTCGCTTAAGCTAACTATCCACTAATTTCACCTTCAATAATTTCCATCGGAATGATACACAATTGATCTCCACCTGCTTTTTTAGACATAGACATGTGAATCCACAAAATATATGGCGAACAACTATGGGGACACTTCATACTCCTAGTGTGGCCTAATGTGGAATACACTTATGCAACCTTTATTATCAACTCACATAACATCTTCAGGGGAAAATATTGAGAATAGCCTGCTCACCCTCCAAATTCTAAATCTCTAGGCGAACACTCACACTAAAACCTTGATGACCTTCAACAATTACTCTAAGATGTGCTATCATAAACTGACCATAAAATTACCTATAAATTATATATGTGATCACACTGTGAAGCTTCATCTTTAACTCGTCTGAACTTACAATACCCAATGGATCTAATACAATGAGGAACAACAGAGTTCAAGATCAGGATGGAGTTATCCAAGAATCCATTAATGCACTGCATAGAGTACTTTCTGAGGTTATATGCTAAGGGACACAAAAGTTACAACTAACAATGCTGACATAGTTAATCACTGTGACGACGTCAATTATTACACAAATGAGGCATAGGGGTAAGTAGTACACCGGCAATAGGAATCATTAATTAGGAATATTCAAGTACATGATCCAGTCGTTTCCTAGGGTGAAGGGAAAATTAATTCATGCTCTGGTACCTTGAATGCAATATGGGATTCAAAATACATGAAGTGGAATTACACTCCTGACGTTAGCTGACACAAGGAATCTATGCCGTAAGCCCATGAGGATGAAAATGAAGTTAAAACACTTATGAGATTATCATAACTCAAACAGCTTAACCCTCCCTGACAATTAACCCTATATGAGAGAACTAAAGGTAGGACGACTTGTCTCCCAAATCAATATGCTCATGATATGTGCAAAAATTTGAAGGCATCTAATCTCACCCTTTCACGAGTAAAACCAAATAGCTAAGACATCTAAATGTTAGGATGAAATCATGTACTGGTTAGAGGCATTCAAATGGTTAACATGATGCTCAGAGGAGAAAGATAAATGACACTCATATCCACCCAAGGAGGTGGAATACCAAAGGTAGCAAAAGTCCCCTCACATGACAGTGATATAGTAAATTATTCTAGAAGCCGAGTGAGAAGAAGGCTACGTAACCCATCCAATCTGACCCATTTAAAACTTTTGAAAATAGGACGCACTTTGGTTTGAAACCATGGCAATATAAGCTTGAACTTAGGGGAAATAATTACTTTTTGAACACATGAGGCAAGCCCACGTAGCCCTAGAAAATCGATCACATTGGCGAGAAAGTACTTAAAACCATTCAGAGTTGGTATAAAATAAGGCCTCAAAGTGCCCACATGGATAAGTTTGAAAGAATGAGACGCCTTAATGCATTTATCGAGGAAAAGTAACCTGGGTTATCTAGTCACAGAGACAAGCAGAGCAGGTAAATGGTTGTTAGAAGAACATCTACAAGGAATACCAGCAATATTTATTTATTCTAACAAAAGGAATATGTCCCCTTCCTTAATGCTACAAGACTTCCTTTTTGATGCCACGCAACGCAAATAAATTTTACAATGAGAGTTATCAGATGAAATAGATAGTAGGGTAGCAAAACTAATGAGCACCATTTGGAACCAACAGGCTAAAACTAAGTCGAAGATATTAGAAGTCTATAGTAAAGGGGGATTTACCTATTTTTAGTGTCCTTTTAGTACATAAAATGAGGTGAATTTAATCGAATTGTATAGTTAGATAACTAGTCGAGACATTGAGATAATATCGCATTAAAGATTACGGGTAAACAACATATAATTCAATACAAATGAAAAGAAAGTGAGAGAGCCTTATGGAAGTAACCTTTACTTACATTGTAACCACTAGGAATGGTGGTAATATAAAGCGATTAGGAGAAGCTACATTTTTTTTGAAAGAAGATCTCTGTATGAAGTCACGTGATGTATAGCTCTAGAATTCTAAAATCCAATTATGTTTAGCGACTCTACTTCATAATGAAGCACTATAACACACTTCTACACAACCAACTATTGCAAACCACATTGGGAGATGCTATAAGATTTGACTGAGAGAAAGGCTTTGACATATGAATGTGTTACTAGGTGTATTTCTCCTTGGTCAACCCAAAAACTAAAGGCGAGAGTTAGACTGATAAGCAGATCATTGGACTAGCACAAGTGTAGATAATCCATTATCAGAAAGAGATCATTCAATTTCAGTAATTGCGGCATGCTATCAACCCTTGATGAACTTGAAGTGATATGAGAAACCAATGAGATAGTATAGAATAATCATGGAGGGTTTGTAGATGTTCATAATGAGTTCTTTATGGATTTTAACTTGAGAACTACCCAGATGCTAATGAAATACAGAAGAATATGAGAAACAGGCGTTGTGCTATAATAACCCCCAAAGGTGTGCTTGGTCTTCATAGAGAGCCTAGTAGGGGTCCTTACGAGAAAGGAAGTGTTACAATGATTCATAGAAGGATATGTTCTCTCATGGTTATTGAACATGTGTGGGGGGGAAACTAGCACAATGAATTCACTAACTAAAGAACACAACTAACACATGTTATGGAGGTGTAAAGAGAAAATAAACATTTGTAACGAGCTGGACATGCTTCTGCTATATTAACTCCCAACTGCAATATACGACCATGCCACGAGCAATCATTACTAGGACAAAGTGAGCTACCTACTACAGGATGTCCCAAGTGGGCACAAAAGTTATGGCGACACAATACCTTCCTATGACGGGGATGTGAGGATCCCAATTTTCAGAGAGACTTTATGCACACGGTGATCATTTCGATTGACATGCACTCATGTGATAGGTGTTAAGGTATGCTCTTCTGTTACTAGGCAGTGAGAAGCTTTCATGATAATATTCGCAAGAGAGTAGATTGACTGTTCAAACCATATAATCCATATACACAACTGAGTAAAAGAGTGCCTCGAGAAGGATCGCAACACTAAGATGCTTTACATAGAACTCGACACCACATAGGTAAACTTTACGACGGTGCATGCATAGGCATAAGTGGGCAGATGTTGCCCATTTCAATAAAATATTCTGTAAGAAATTCATTAGGTATAGTCCCTCGTTGAGAATTTAGGAAAAGAAAGTGGGAAGTATTAGTCCTAGAGTTATAACTCTATTCAATAGAGTGGATTCGCAAACAATACGGATCCTTCAAGGAGTAGGTACATACAAGTCTTTGTGACTCACATCTTATCAAGACCATGCTTATGAGAATTCTTCAATATGGATGTACATATATAATGAGTAGAAATTTTGATTTGACTCACTTAATGACTTTAGGTTGGTTGGGCAATAGCTTAATCAATACTCCTCGACTCAACATACCTAACGCATATAGGTAACATACTGATATACTATATGATCTGGTGGTGCAGAGACATTAATAGAAACAAGGGTACTCCCCTTAGCAAGAAGTTCTACCAATCCCTCTATGACTCCATGCATTCTCCTAACAAACGCTTGGGCAATCTACCTCACATTCAATGGTAGGGCATTCCCTCTTTACTGCTTCCAAATCATGAATTACTCATCCTAAGATTAAGACATAGAATGGAAATTAGCTCCCTATCTTGAGCTCTACTGCACGATCTTGGGGTATCAAAGAAGGGTGAAATTCCTAAATATCCGAATAGCCTCTAACTTATAGATGTGGTCGACTACACACCGAAAAGAAAGACTCTACTAGACACAGCTCAGAGACATCCTAGGATGCTTTAAAACCTTTAGGCTTTGATACCAAGTTTGTCATGCTCCAAAATCCGAGGCGCTCAACCGGCGCTCAATCGAGTAAACCCGACTGAGAAAGCCTGTTGGGTTTCATTCTACCCGAACTAATTCATGAATAAATAGGAGATGGACTCGATTAATTATACTTAGTAAGTATTTTATTAACAACTTCCATTTCATTTCCATTAGCAGCTTAAATCATAAATATCAAACTATTACAAGTTTTATAAATCTTTGCCAAACATCAACATTTATACTTTAATTCCAACACCCGACACTACCCACAACCTATCTACGGAACCTCTAAACATAACTGAAGAGTAATATAATATAGAAATGCCAGTAACAAGGCTCCGTCTATACCTCAAATACAAAGTACATGATAAATAAATGAAATAGGTTCCCGAAATGAAGTGGGGCTCACCAAGTCAGCTGAAAGGATGATGCGGCACTAGCTGCGACCAACACTGCCTGCTATAGAAATGCCTACATCCATTTAAAGACGTCGCGTCCCCGGCAAAAGGGACGTTAGAGCCATCGAATAGCACTAGTATGTATAACTAAATACCATCTAGTTAGAAAGAACTTTCATAAAATAATAATGAAATCACAAGTACAACTCAAACACTTTAAATGATCACAACATTATTAAATAAAAGAATCATGCCATTTTCACATCCTTTCCCCATAGCTTTTAGTTTAGGGCATTTCATTCATATGTTCATCACTGTTCTCAATACCATCGCTATCTTGAGTGGAGTCCGATCACGACCCGATCGGCTAGGTTGCCTCATTTGAGACATATATCTCAATCACCATTTCATTTCCCTTCTTCGGAGTTCAATATTAGCACATTACCACCATGTGTGCGGCATGGTGTCCGATCACGGCCCGATCGGCTAGGCCTCCTTACCTAGGCGTGGTTTTCTTTCTCATCAATCATCTCATTTAAATCTTTATTTCACATATATCGTATCAATTCATTGGCACTTGGGGCCACAATTATCACATCTTTTCTATTTTCAATGTCCACCTTGCAATTTGTGATTATAGGCACATACAAAGGCAATTCAAGTTGCAAGCATAAGTAAGATTTCACATAGTTAGAACAATATTTGCAGCTCCAATCTCAATTTAAGGTCTTAGCATTTCAATACATGATTCATATTCCTTGCACCCTTTTTAAGTTATCAAGTATAGCACATTGATCATATTGGAATGTATCTTTCACAAATATAGGGTCACAACACCAATTCATGTAATGTATCAGTCAAAGCAAGAATCCAAAGTTTAGTCTTACCACATTTACACAAGCATCGATAGAGCTCAATTTCTAAAAGACGGGGTTTTAGCCATACATACCTTGCTTAAGCTTTCATTAAGTTACTACAACGTTCCGAAAATTCTAGCAATCCCAATCTACTTTGAGACATAAAAAAATTGAACACAAATTAGGAAGGTATTCATGGTTTCAGCTCATTTGAGCATTTTATCAAATACTAGTTGAGCATCTTGTTTTTAAATCTCTTTTTCAAGGTTTTCCTTCATTCCCCAACCAAATCTTTACTTATTTATTTTAAACAATCTTCCCACAAACCTAATTTGTACATGCATGTATACATAATAGTATTACGTCCAAAAATCATACCTCAATACCCCATCTTATACCCCAAACTCGAAATTAAAGCCTAATGTATAGAATCTTACCTCTTAGATGAAGAACTTATGTTTGGACTCTTTGATTCTTGAAGGTTGATGCAAGGTTGGATGATTGAATGTTGGGTTCCTCCTTCTCTCTATAAAATGCTCTCAACTCTCTCTAAAATCAATGGAAAAATGACCCCAAATGAACCCCCCAAAGACTATATATGAAAATGGGGTCTGGTTATAAAAAATAGGAAGATTAACCCTCCGAATGCGGGTCTACGGTCGCATAATGGACCGTAGAATGGGTATGCTGGCCGCAAATGCGTCGCAAAACTCGGTGCCCAAAACTGGGCTGCACTGGTCTAGTTTGCGGCCAGATTTGCGATAGCAAATCAAGTATGCGGACCGCATAATGGTTTTTGCGATCGCATATCTAACACAGGATCGCATTTTTCCAGCCTTTGGTAATTTGATCATAACTTTGCGTAGGAATATCCAAACGACGAACGGTTTAAAGCGTTGGAAACTAGACTCTAAGACCTTTCATTTTATAGGTTATTAATAAAATAAAACCTTATAAATATTTAGATATGATCGTTCAAATTATTGACTAGTGCAAGCTCATTTGGATTTTTAGCCTATTATGAACTTTTCCAATTTTTTCTTAGACTTAGGCCTTTCCTTGGACCCCAAATTACTTACCATAAGACTTATACACATATTTACCAAATCCAATTGATGTAAATCATGTTAATAGCACATAAAAATAGTATAATAAGCCTACGTGGCACCACGAGATCCTAGGTTACTTAGCGAAATTTTTCGGGACCTTACAGTAGGGCTAAAAATAATAGTGATTATTTTCTTGATAGTTTCATTGCACAAACGCACATTGTCTTTCACACTTTTCATTGTCCAAGATCCTTTGATTTTAGGTCAAAATGCCTGGCTCGGTAAACGGAGTCAAGAACGACCACCTCAAAAATCACGGGGAAAATGGCGTGGCTGTCCCATCCGCCGGAGCACCACTATAGAATCCCGATAACGCCCCCGGGCCAATTCCAGCGGACGCAGGTTCGCAATGTGCGCAGCAGGTCGACGAGGCCTGGCACACCGATGGGAGCATTCAGCATATCGACCATTAGGAAGTCCAACAAACCCCAGCTCGGGAAACACAGGAAGCTAGTCTTCATGACGTTTTTGAAATGTTGCAGGCATAACAGTTGGCTATCGCTCAGTTACAGAGCCATCCGAAGACTCTCAGCACAGTAGCGCCGAAAATATCTCCCTGCGCCGAACGAGTACCCGAAAAATCAAGCAACAACAGATCGATAACAGACCCCGCCATAGCGAAGATGCTTGGGGATCTCTCCAAAAGGATCGAGTTAGGTTCATGCGACAGTTCTCCCCCAGGGAAGTGGTCCTGGAACCTGCTTCACGGAAATCCGAAACACCAAAACTCCTTAGGTGCGACAGGACCACACATCCCGACAAGCGCACCACCGCATACATACACGCAGAGAAAGTTAGCGACCTTCAAGATGATAAGTTTGAGCCCGTCTCGTTGAAGAAGTTCGAGGAAACACTCTCGTGGCGCCGCAGCCTAACGCCCGACCTCACAAACTCGCTTACCATACCAGTAGATCCCTCCCCAGAAGCACAAGCCGATGCCATCGAAGCAGTAACGGGAGAGCCTGACACGTCGAAGCCCGAACAAAAAGAGAATAAAACACTACAGGAAGTCACGTCTCATTCCCTGATAGGACAAATGAGATCGCTCCCGATTTCGGATGAATGGACAACCTAGGCCTTCGTCCGAAGTTTAAACGAAGCATGCCTGACGACTCCAGGTCTTTTCAAATGATGCTTAGTCAGATACCCAACCGAGACTTGGCCGTGTGTCCGTACCCAGGAACTGCAGGGCGCGCACGGCCACGGGGTAAAAAATGACCCCCATATCGGAAAGACGACAGCTGTGTTACTCAATAAAAATCACCTTCAAGCACCATGGAGCAGTCAGGCTCGAGTACAGCCCCAAGGAAGGAAGGCAATCGGGAAGGATGAAGTGAACAAGCCACGACGTATTACCACGACAGTGAAAGAGCGTTGACACCCTCCGAGGACTCATAACATGGGAAGTAAAAATGTTTTCCGTTAGGGAAAAACAGGTCCAGGGAAATATTTTGGCAGACACTCTTACACCCAGGGAAAAGGGCATCGAGACTCCGCCCCGGCATCATACTGACGCATCAGTAACCCTCTCCCTAATTTGATTTTATCTTAAATAAAACATGTGTTCATGAATTTAGGTGGTTCGGTCACGTACAACAATGGTGTCAAACCAAACACAGTGGGGCGGTCCGAACTAATGGACCAAATCACCCCTGCATCCCGGATCCCTGGCAAATTCCAAATGACAAATCGCCACAAAGACCATTCTCTTGATATAGCCCATCTGAGCTCGGGCAGGGACATCGAGCTCTATACTATCAGAGGAGGCGCAAAGCATGGACGTCTTATTCAGACGACTGTTGGCACATAACCCGAGGATACCATATGCCCCATCTTACCAAAATAATGAAATCCATTGCAAATGGCAGAACTAAAATAAGTTGACATTGAGTAATACGCGACGAGAGGAAATTCTTCACCATATAGCGCGTTGCCGGCATCAATGGCCCCATCCTTGGAAGGATCAAAGGGTAAGCAAATCACATCTTCGACCAAGCCTGATAAGACACGACGGAGGGCCGAACCAGGGCTCACGCCCCAAAAGGATAGGAATATACCAAATCTCAAAACGTCGCCAATACATCCTACGGTGAGGAAGAAATGCTTTACTCCCTTGTTATTTTTTCACTAACCTGTATGCAGATAGCTGGCCAGGATATTCGGGGTTCTAACTCTACCTGGATATCCCTAGGCCTTAAAAAAGGGGCCGCAATGCTCTTTCCCCTCAATCAGGCTTCCGCCCCAAAGAGGGCCTTGTCAGCAAGATTCTTAGCTGAGCAACGTACTTTCAGAGGGGGATGCGATAAGGTCGTAGGCCTTCTTCTACAGTGCAACAACAAGCGATGATCTGTTTCTAAGGGCACCGTCCCATCCGGAGGACCAGGGAACGACAGACTAAACCTAAATCGGGAATTATGTACCGGATCGAATGGTCCGAGAAGCCATGCCCGCGCAGGCTGAGCTCGCGACGATGAAACAATATATATCTGCACAAAGCAATAAGGAATATCTTTCGGCATCTCATACTTCGGAAATGGGAATCTTGAGTATACCCCCGACAGGTGCCTCTCCACCAAATGTGTCCCGAGATAAGTGGAAACTTAGCGTCAGCAATTCAACACCCGCACAACCCCAGGGTTGGAACTCCGGCTCATAAAGCCCTTATAAGGCAACCCCGAGCTCACAAAAAATGTTCTTCACGCTTAAACAAATTCGATGACTCGAAGACTGTCATTCATCGCCAATCTTCATGCACTGGAAAACCTGAAACTATAAGACCCTAGTGGGCAGACTCGGCGTAACCAGATCTATTCTACATTACAAAAACTGTAAGACCTCAACAGGCATGACAAAATGTAAGACCTCAACAGGCATGAAAATCCTAAAGTTCAGGCTATACATCTCATTTGTAAGAATCCTGAAAAGGCATACCCTCGGTGTAGATGCCCGAACTATCACTCGGGATCAAAAATGGCTCTGGCCAAACACATATGACTATGGTCAAAATGGCTGATACAGCCAAACTAACGTGACTTGGAGATGCCCGACTGCCGCTAAACAAAATCGCAGGCAACTATTTCGAATATACTTTGGAAAGAATCGGTTAAAATAGGTTTCCCTCAACAGGCAAAAACGAGCTTCGACCATGTCAGCTCCAAATCACAAAGGCTTCGACCTACTCAGCCTACGAGCTATGAACCTTCTGAGGTGCTCGAAACATCGCCGATAACAACTTGAAATCGAGGTTCTTCTAGAACCGACAACGGGCTACGAAAAACTATTCCAAAAGACCATAATGAGTAGAAAACAAATCCTACAAAAAGCCTACGGGCAGAACAACGTAAGAGCCATTGTCGCTAGAAAAATGAGCCTACGGTCTGCACATTGAAAGGTCTCTATGACCAAATAGCGTAAGAGCCATTGTCGCCAGCTTGAATATTGACAACTTGAGGATTAAAATAAGCTCGAGTCGTAACCCTATTTGGAGATCGGATCCAAAATAGTTAACTATGCAAGCCTCCAGGCCACATATTGAAAGGTCTCAACGACTAAAACAGTGTAGGAGGCACTATCACCGGTCCAAAAATACTTAGGGTCAATTAAAGCTCGAGTCGCAACGCGACTCGGAGACTGGACCTGAAATGGTTAAACTACAATATGCCTAAGGTATGACATAAATGCCATGATCGCCAGCCGAGTGAGCCTCCGGGCCACCCACCTATAAGGTCACTTCGACCCGAAGCACAAAGGGCCATCACCTTCCGCCCATGCAGGCAGGAAAGAACTTAAAGGTCAATTGAGGCTCGAATCACAACGCGACTCGAAGACTGGACCCGAAATGGCTAAACTACAATATGCCTAAGGGAACGACATAAATACCACTATCGCCAGCCGAGTGAGCCTCTGGGCCACCCACCTATAAGGTCACTTTGACCCGAAGCACAAAGGGCCATCCCCATCCGCCTATGCAGGCAGGAAAGAACTTGAGGGTCAATTGAAGCTCGAATTACAATGCGACTTAGAGACGGGATGGCTAAACTATAATATGCCTAAGGGCACGATATAAATACCACTATCGCCAGTCGAGTAAGCCTCCGGGCCATCCACATGTAAGGTCACTTTGACCCAAAGAACAAAAGGCCATCGCCGTCTACCCATGCAGGCAGGAAAGAACTTGAGGGTCAATTAAACCTCGAATCACAATGCGACTCGTAGACTGGACCCAAAATAGTACCAAGGGCAAGAAATAGGAATAATTACTACCTGCCCGCACGGGCATAGATGATTTAAGGGCAGGAAGGCTCGAATCGAAGCTCGACTCGGAGATTTAGCCTAAAGCACAGAAGCCCCAACACCTGCTCATATCAAGGATCTCACTTAAGAGCCTCCCGGCCTGTCCGATCAGTTCCGAACCTACGAGGATCCTGCTAAATATCGAAACCCGCCTGCCTGGTCAAAAATAATAACAGAAAAGAGATACAGAAGAAATAAAGCTTCAAGTTTGCTCTTATGTTACATATTCAAAAAGGTGCACTCTCCATCTACAGACATGCTCTACATATATCAAATACAAAGAGACAAGATGGTGAAATTTATGCTCCGTATCGAAGGGCTATAGCTTGGCGAGTTTGCTCTTCGCCTCATCAGCAAGAAGTGACCATGCGTCACGCTCGTCCGCCCTTTCTCGAGCCAATTCCTCTGAGAGAATGAAGCCCCTCGCACCAATCTCATCGAGTACTTCTCTGCGGGATCTGCAACAGACATATTCCTCTATCCTCTTCTCCTGGTCTAGGACTCGCTTCAGCTCAGCTTGAGCTTCTGTATTGTCTTTCGTACGAATCACCATCTCCTGATCAGCCTTAGTTCGGCATAGCACCGCTTCAGCTCGGGTATCAATTATCTCAGCCCTGATCTTTGAGATATCAGATTCAAGTTTTCCGATCATATCTACTTGAACTTTGGCATTATCACGAGCCAAGCGGAGTTAGGCTTCGAGGGCGGGGACCTTGTCCGAGGCGCCTATCTCCTCTAAAGATTGAGCTTGCACCTGAGCCCTTAGCTCACCACAGGCAGCTATGACGCGGTCGATATCGCCCTTGAGGTACTCCAAGGCCTCCATCTTTTTTTGCTGCTAATATAACAAAATGGGGGTTAACCTTAAGGTCCAAGGGTAGCAAAGCACGAGCTGTAGAAAGTTACCTGCTCCGTCAAATAACTCTCGTAATTCAAGCTCCGGTATGCCTCATATCGCCAATACTGCAACCCAACCTCCTTTTCCTCACTAAGGAGCCTAAGGGACTCGCCCTCACCCTGAAGTTTCTGAAGCCTGGACCCTTAACGGAGTAGCTCAGACATAAGCCTTTCATAGGCCTACCCGAGGAAAGCTCAATAGGGGGAGGACGATGCAAAATACAGGAAAACTGTGCCTAAAATCACCACGAAGTGACGCCGACGAACTTCCTCGAAGTTAGAATACACTTCTATTGATCTTGCCTCTTTGGCCCCAGAATAACCGACCTCAGGCAAAGTATATTCACTCGGAGTAACCGCCGCCCAGGAATCAAATACTTCGGGAGCAATAGATTTAGACGATTCACTCTCTTCGCAAACACGGTCCCGTTCAGCACCACTAAAAGCTCCATCACATCGCAAGTACTGATCCTTCTTATTGCCATTATCCCTCGGTTCGAAGGCCGACGAATCCTTCCCCTCTTCATAAGAGCACTGCCTCATCCTAAGGAACCGCCCGATATCTGCAAGTGGCGAAACCAGTACAAATGAGAGGGGAAATGTTACCTCAAACATAAAAAGACAAGGCAAAGGCAACATGCGCACATACCTTGGTATTTTGCTCCCCATCTGATACGAAGAACAACTCGCCGCTGATGCTCGCAGGCCGATGGGTCACCAGCCTCCGGACCCAGTCGGGCAGGTCAAGGACTTCACCTGGCATCTATGAAGTTTCTACAACAAGGGAGACAATATTATTACTCAACTAATTTTTGCTATAGGCAAAATCTGAAAAAGCACCAGACGCTCACATGCATAATTCCACCCTTCGGGAAATGGAAAAAGCTCCGCGGGGATAATGTCGACCGTCCGGACTCGAACAAACCAACTGGCCCATTCTCGACCCCTATCTTCTTTGTCATCGACAACAAAGGGCATAGACTAACGACACTTCAAGGTTAGCAGGCCCTAGTGATCAAAGGGCTGATACAACTTGATGAGGTAACTAAGCGTGAATTCAAGTCCAGCCTCTCCGTAACGGACCTTATCATCAACACCGCTAGCCAAAATAATGGATGTATCTATGCCAAAGTAACCCGGTACTTCAAACAAAAATGAAGCACGACCCTATCAAGGGGGCCAAAAGCGAAAGGGTATAGGTATACACATAAGAATCCATTAGCAGAGTCTGTGACACTCTCGTGCAGGGAAAGCACCTGCAGCGTCACCCTCTCGCTCCACCCGCAATATCTCCTCACCATCTACATATGTTCTTCTTTTATCAAAGACATGGTCCTCAGGGCGAACTCCCGTGGATCTTGAGCGCCAGGAATGGCACTCCCTACTCCCTACCGGGCTAGCCACGAAGTAGTTGCCATGACTGTGGTGAAGTTGACAGACTAGAGAAAGAACGTATGCCAATGCCTTTTGCGCCTGAAGAAATAAAGAACTCTATACCAAGGTGAAAGGATAGCTATCTGAAATAGTGAGGACTTTCGAAAGAATCCAGAGCCGCCCCATATGTACGCGGGAATCACCGACGATTCACCTATAGACCCCAGAGGCACCCTTCGACGAAAAGCCAGGACTCATGGAGTCGGCCGTATTTCCTCCAGCTTCAAGGAATTATCTGACCTCGAGGATCCCCGCCACAAAAGAAGTCAAATTTTGGGAAGCTTCCAACGCCATCATTCGACTCAAGGAGGTACCCGACCTCATCGTTTCCTCTTCTATAAAGAGAAATAAGCACTCAAAGCTCCGATTGTGAAGGCTTCTCGAAGGCTCGGGGTAGTGCCCGAGTACAAGCAATCCTTCAACGGGAATCTAACCCTTACGCTTCAAAAGCTATCTGTTTAAAAGAGAACCCTAGGTACCCAAAGCTGACCTATTATTTAAAATATCATTCTCGGAAGCTCCAAAACTCATCATACTATCTTTATGCAGTTCGGAGGGCCCGACGGCTTGAGCCTGGCAAACCAATTTTGATCCGAGGTACGACGATGGGCTCAGATAGTAGCCATGACAATCAGTAGAGGATCGGGAAGAACGCTCGTATCCGAGTTAGGTATCAAGCGATCAACAACAAAGAAAAACATTCAAAAGCCTCGAGGGGCACAAGAGCATACAAAAATAAGGCAAGAACTCATTGCACAACCTATGGGAGCTCCACCAAACGGCCTTGAGGCTATGAACCCCAAGCATGATGTTTGAGAATAGAAGAAGATGATAAGAAGGAATGGGCAAATGAGCCAACGAGGGTACTAGGATAGGGAAAACAACGTCAAGGCACCCCATTTATAGGGGGTAACAGCACGGTCAATAAGGCTTTGTAGGATTGACCTACGGATGCAATTACTGCATCCTTGGAAAACTGAATTGACGGTAGTACTTTCACCCTGAAGAGCGGGAAATGACAGTGTATTGGTCACGAGTCTATGAGATATGCCATCTATCACAAAAGATCGCGCCACAAGTTGAATCGTCAGTATAATATCACCGCGAGAAGCTCGAGGAGTCATAGGTCATAATCATTTCCCATCGCTTTGTTCTGAGAAACGCAAAGACTATCTGTATGCGGTGAAATTAGAGGGCCTGATTTCTTGCTATCAAGCCATCTCGAGAGAATGGCTTGAGACCCCGAGGATATGACTTAGTCCCCTCCTTTGGGGCTCATCGAGGCCCGATTCAAAAAAAATGGGGGTCGAGGCTAGAACAGAAGGGGAAGTTCCTAAGGCATATGGCTAAGCCTGACAGAGCCGGCCTACCCAGAGCCTATACCGATGCATCGTGTCTAGCCGTCCTATCTCCATACTTTGCAATTAATGCACGTTGTACTAAACCAGGTTTGCCTCCTATATTAAGGGAACCCATACCACTTTGTAAGGGACTGATGTTGCTCCATTTCTCCACAAGTGCAATAATATCTCTCTCTCTCTCTCTCTTCTTTCTAACTTGTTCGTTCTCACTGGCCTGAGGTTGCCTCGATATCTTTCGCTTTCATACTTGTTCTTCATTATATAACTTAGTATTGGCCATAAAGATCCTTGTTTAATTATATCTTTAACTGTTATCCCATCACCGACTATCCCCGATAGCTTGAATTCGACTCTGACGTCGATCCCAAGGTCCCCCATCGACCAGACCTATACCTGGGCAGCAGGCCCTTCGGTTCGATTACTATCTCGTTTTAGCTTGCATTTTATCGTTAAACTCCATATTATTAACATTAACTGCTCTAAAAACTAGCTCGGGAATAGATCATGTATTTTTATAATCCCATTTACAAATTTAATTATTATTACCATTTTCACGGTAAACACTATTGCCTGGTTCAAAGGTGTCACGACCCAAACCTATGGGCTGCAACAAGCACCATGTACCTTACTTAACCGAGTACCAACATAACATATCTTTCTTATTGTACTTTCACTGGAAAATGGGCCAAACGGGCCATCATGGGCTAACCAGAATAAACATAGGGGAATACTCAATATAGGATGACCCGACCAAATATAAAAACTTATACATGTGATATACGGGCCTATAAGGCCAATATGATCTTTTGTAAATTCAAAACATACGTTGACAAGGCCATACAAATATTCATATACATGACATCTGTCTACAAGCCTCTAAGAGTACACACTTAACATAAAGGTCGGGACAGAGCCCTGCCATACCAAACAATACGCATCTAAATCATACTGACCAAACAAGAAACTCCGGAGCAAATGGAGCGCAACAACATCTTCCACTGAGATGATAGCCTACTTGGAGGACTCTCGACCTGTCTATCGGGACATGTGGGCATAAAACACAGCATTCCCAGAAAAAAGGGACGTCAGTACAAATAATGTACCGAGTATGTAAGGCACATAAATAAGTACATAAAATGCATGGAAGAAATATAGAGTAAATTACTCAACATGTAAGTCTGGATAACTCTGTAAGTCATGAAATACTTATAGTGTCATGCATATACGTATGAATATCATGTTGTGTATGGGTACATGTGTTCATAACATCGTCAAGCCTCTAAGGGTATCCCATCATATCATCTCGGCCATTGCGGGAAAAATCATCAATGTATACCAACTGATCAGGTGGTGGTGCATATATAACACTGTAACCTTTTCCCATATCCCTTATTTATATATATACATACTTATATACGCGTATATAATGCAATCTGGTCATGGGTCAATGTACTTGTATAAATGAATGCAATGCATGAGAAGTGCATCAATAAAAAAATTCGAAACATCATAAGACCATTATGCCTCTGATTAATATTATGAAATAGGCTTTATCAACTTATGTATTTTCTGAGACCCTTGAACAGACGATAGAATAATAAGACATATGGGGAATCAAGAATATAAGCATCTCTAACATTTCTATGAATAGAGTCATTTATGGAAGTTGTGCATTTGCTCGTTTCGTTTGTATCGTATGGATCAAGCCAAAAAGAAAGAAGAGATAGCCTTAATATACCTGAACCGATTCTCTTGACAATCCAATAACACATGTTAATTGTGACAAAATACGTGACGACAAGATCTAAGTAGGGAAAATCCGTATGATATTCGTGAGAAAGATTGCATTTTACTCCCTTAGAATCGCAAAATCCCGTGGCTATTACATAAAGTAATTTTGTATGAATTTTTGTGACTTTCATGCGTTGCTTTGCAATTGTAAGTATCTCTATTTGTGATTTGGATAGGCCCAATGTTATTCTTTTCTACATAACCTTCCTTAATGACTAATGACTAAGCCATACAAAGCCATACAAATTTCATAGTGACTAAGCCATACAAATTTCATCTAACCTTGTCACCTTTCAATATAATTTAAGAGTCACTAATTATAGTGATGGGCTACCACGTTGGAGAGGACCTAATTCTTATCCAATTTTTCTAATTAGTTACACAAAAAATTCTCAATTAACAAGGTAATCTTCCATATTCAATAATTAATCAATTACCCACATAGTTAAGAATTATCTCAAATTACTTAAAATATTGCTCTTTTTTAGCACACCTTGTACACCTCACTAGCATGGTCATGTGGTACCTTGTATAGAACTAGTCCATAAATATCGGGTATTATAGCTCGGACCGCATTTTATCCCAAATTGACATACTTCGACAAAACTCATTTTCTTCGATTTTCTTGCCCTCTCACCTTCACGAATTTACTAATCCTTTGTTTGAAATAGCGTAATACTTTTAATTCCAAAATAATCTCATCCCCGAGCTTACATCGATTAACTTACGATGAAACTTTAACGTACCAAAAATGCAGGATGTAACATCTCATTTTCGAGTTTTTATTAGTTTATTTATGGTGTACTTTCACGTATGAAAATATAGGGTGTAACATCATTCCCTCCCTTTGGAACATTCGTCCTTGAATGTTGACTAATGCACTTATCGTTTTCATCACTTATGTCTTTAGTACTCTCCTTGCTATCTAGGCAAGTGTTCTGTAAATAAATCCAAAGGCCAAGGCATTCCCCCCTTTAGGCCTCTTCTCACATCACGACCCATGGTAGAAATCCTTCCAATCTTGTAACTGTTGCTACCTTTTATTATGCAGCATGTACGACTCTGACTTTGTAAGTGCGCCTATGCGACTCTTCTCTCCTTTTTCCTCCAGCTTTTAGCCAATCTCTAGGCCTCACTTTGTAAACATATACAGAGCTTGATAAGATGTCCCTTTGGGCATCTGTAGGTATACTGAAGTTCTTCGCTCAGTACTTTGTCGAACTAACAAATATTATTATACCTTATTTCATTGATCCACTTATCCATTTGTATGACTTTACTGCATCTAGGTAGGTCATACTATACAATAACTCTTACTTTAATTTATCGTTACTGAGGTCTGCTATCGATCTCCTGGTTACTTTTGTTGCTTATCCTGTATGTATAAATCTAAGTCCTTTAATGCTTTCTTTTTACTTGTTCATCTTAAGAATGATGGCCTAATCTCACCTCATACTTTGTGACTTTTTTCCATCCATTATTGACCTTAATGTTGATCTATCATCTACCACTAATAACTTGATCTCTTATGTAACATTGTCGTTAGGGCTCACGTCTCATCAGGGACATCTGGAGTAATTAGATTGATCCACCTAGGGGCAATGCTATAATTCTATAACCGTGTTTTATAGCATCCCAACATGACTAATCTACATGGGTATTTTAATCTTGTATAATTCATGAAATCCTCTTTGAGTCATTACTCAATTGAAGGCCCAGACATCATCCTTTATCTATCATAATTACATCTTTATTCTACTACCAGGGCGCATTCCATCTCTTCGAAATGCTATTAGTCTTAGAATCCTTTGAGTTCATTCGGGCTATACTGGGCTATCTATAACTTAGAGAAATCATTAGCTCTCTTATTTTCGTGGGCTTAATCATGAGGGGTTATCCATTCTTGTCACCTTCTCACTCGTCCTTTCTTATCGTTACTCATGTTTTCCTAAAATCTTGTCGCTTTACTTTAGCTTGCGACCTACACATTTTTATTTGTAATACTCGTAACCTTCCTTAAACTTACTTGCACCATAAATTTCCTTATGTCATTCTTGAATATCAAGCGAGACATCACATTGTCTCTAACTCTTCTTGACTCTCTTAACTAGACTTCTCGATACCTAGAAACCATAGGCTGGAAGATATGCCACTGATGACACCGCTATCAATACTGAATCTCCGTGCTTCTAGCCCTTTATCTGAATTCACAACCTTCTGCACCTGAGTATTTTATATGTTGTTCACCTTTACATTACTTACCTTAAAATATCACATCACATCTTTTATCTCTTTCACAACCTCCTTTCCACAAAGGTATAATTCACATCCACAACTTGCAGCTCTATTATAATACTTACACCTCCGGTGCATATAAAATCCAAGTGGGCAGATTCTCAGACTGAAGAAGTAGTGGCTACCATTGCTGAAGTCCAGCATCAGGAACAACCTCAAGCTGGGCCTTATACTGACTTCTTATGATACTGGTACTCTTCTAACTGGCTTTATCATAGAGCCGTTATAGAATATAGCTACTGCACTATCTCTCTTGTACCTCTGATATTTAAGAGTGATCATGCAATGTTCTCACTCACGAGGTCTATAATTTTCTTTGTCCAATAATTAGACTCCTGATTTACTTAGTTGATGTAACTCTTTAGTTTCCTGTTCCCTCTAATCAACCTTTATGTAGGCTTAAGCTATCTTCCGATCTGCAACTCATGGTATTATTTATTACTTTATTCCTTCATGGAAGCTATGGAATATATATGATATAATCTTCTAACGATTCAATCCTTTGTCTATGACCTGGGCTCAATTCTTTCTTTCAATTTATACCGGAATCTTCTATGGTTGTATGATTGTCAACATATATAATACATGGATAATACTCCAAACTCTTAAGTGCGTTCATAACGTAAATAACTCTGGATCATTGAACGAATAATTCCTTTCGTCCCTTCTCAACTTTCTTCAAACATAAGCAATTACTTTTCATGATCTTTCTGCCCCTTGTTGCGTGCATACTTAGCTTATCTTAGTTCCCACACATGCTAGAGTTTTCGTGCAATTCATATCTTGAATATTACTTTTGATTTTACTTCCTGTTCATTAGCCACGGTAGGTTCCACTTTCTTTTGGGGTGCTTACTTTTTTGTAGTGAGAACGTTTTTACATGACCATTTCTCCTTTAAGTTACTATGTTTAGGTTGAAGCCTTTTTCCTTATTTTCTCAGCTAGTCTTTCATTGTCGTACCTAGGGAGGACCCTCTGACTCGAACTGCGAGCTTATTACATCATATACCTGACGGAATTTTGATGTTTTCCCTCACCTATTATTATCCATAGTTACGTATTTCCACGCCCTTGCTCTTGTAGAGTTGCTTCCAAACTAATACTTTGACTCTCTTCTCAGTGGCATTCTCTTTCATTTCCGTAACATTTATACTGCACCTTTTAACTACCTAACTCCTATCTGAATATTTCTCAAGTATTACAATGACATTACTGCAAGGCTGAATTCACTATATTAGGTTTTACTATGTTTATCTTGCACGATCTGTTTATTTATTTGTAACCTCCTGTCTAGACATAACTAGGCTCTTCCTGAATCAACTGCTAACTACTCGTTGGCCCATTCTCATATAAATATTCCCGCATAATCTTTCTTGGTTTATTTCCTTTGTCTTAACTTACGTCTCGCACTGGCTACTTATTTATCCATAACATTCCGGGCAGGAACCCTTACATCCTTTCCTTGATGTCATGTTTGCATAATATTCTGGAATCGTATCAGATATGTAGGATTTCGATAAGTGCAATCTCATTTTTATCGTATCCTTCCTTTACTAATTAGCTATTATAAAAAATGTATCAAGAATTCATCATACAAAAGGTACCATCAAAACCCTAGATAAAAGAATTAGCTATCCATAATAGTATGCAAAACTACAATAGTAAAATTCAAAACCAATAATGGAAATAGGAAGAAGAAAGTGAAAAATGCGTAGAAAAATTCTCCTCCTTGCTCCTTGCGTGTTCTTGCCTCCTTAGGTAAACTCCCCTCCTAAGGTAAAATTTCCTCTTCCTTAAGTAGAATATATGTCACGACCCCAATCCCGGTCGTGATGGCGGCCAACACAATTGCTAGGCAAGCCCGACCATTTTCACTCTCAACCCGAGCATGAAGCTCAAAACCAGTTATTTGAATATCATTAATAACAATTAAACTAAAAGATTATGTTGAATATCACTATAACACAGAATATAC
>MU743366.1:46821-70445 GCA_026770625.1 Nicotiana glauca
ATCAAAATCTCACCTATCAACCGGAATTCGCCAAAATTCAAACTTCGCCAATTCAAGCCTAATTCTACACCGGAACTCCAAATTCAATTCTGATCGCACTCCTAAGTCACAAATCATCACCCGAAACTAGTCGAATCATCGAAAATCCATTCTGAGCCCTCTAACTCATAAGTCAACATCCAGTTGACTTTTCCAAACTAACCTTATCTTAAGGAGACTAATTGTCTCATTTCCAACCAAACTCTATCTGAATTACTTAAAATTCACCAAACATATATAATGACACATATAGAAGCATAAAACGGGGAAAACGGGGCGGAGATACATGAGACGACGGGTCGGTTCGTTACAATATATCCCCTTCAAAAGTGAGTTTAAAGACTATTTATACAGGATAGGATTAGCGTGAGGTTCAATAGTACAAGCTAACTTTGGAAAAGATTTTTCAGGTTAGCTCGTTCACTCTCTCATGCGCACGCGAGAGTGAACGAGCAAAGTATTTCTCTTTTTCTTTGCCTCCCAAATCTCTTGTGCACTTCCATGCATTTTTAGCTTGGTTCACTATTTTTTTTTCTAGCTTTTCCTCATCTAGCTTGTTCACTCTCTCGTGTGCACACAAGAATGAATGAGCAAAGTTCTTCATTTGTCTTTTGGTCCCGAATCAACTTCTTTTGCTCACTTTTCATCCAACTTGATCCTACACATAAGAATGCACGTAATGAGCATAATTCACTACAAAAACTCATGTAACCTACCGTAACCACACATGTTATGAGATAAAAGTACACCGAAAAATATACATTTATAGCCATTTATCATGGAAATCGCCCTAAGTAACCGCCGGGTACTCCATCAAGTTTTGCTTCAATTGTTGAGAAGCAACAAAACTTCTGGGGTTGAGCCCTTTAGTGAAAGCTTAAACGGCCCAATCATCTACGACCGAGGGAAAATCTATTCGCTCCATCTGGATCCTTGACACGAACTCCCTAAGCATCTCGTTATCCCTCTACTCGACTTTGAAGAAGTTGTATTTCCTCGTCTCGGCCTTGATGGTACCAAAATGGCAGTTAATGAATTCATCTACAAGTATAGCAAATGAATCAATGGAATTTGGAGGCAAGTTATGGTACCATATCATCGCTCCTTTGTATAAGGTTTTACCAAATTTCTTCAATAAGGCCGACTCGAACTTATCGTCTTCTAGGTCATTACCTTTCTTTAGAACGAAATTTAATCTTGTCTTTGAGATGAAGGACACTTACCTCTTGTTCATAATCTAAATCTTCGATAGCCATAAGTTCTTGTTCATCTCCAGCTTCATCTTCTGAGTTTTCATCTGACGTTTCTCCCCATGCAACAACTATTGCCTTAGTTGATCCTTTGTTTCTTTTGGGTTGAACCTGTTCTTTCCTCCTATTTCTTCGTTCAGCCCTTTCCTTCTTCCACTCAATTTCCCATTGAGGACAGCTCTTGATTATGTGATCAGTCTTACCACATTTGTAGCAGCACTCATTGTTCTGTTTCTTAGGAGCCTTAGATTTGTTGAAGGTTTTACCTCTTGAAGAACCCTTTGCTCTCATTAGATACTTTTTAAAATCTCCAGTGATCATGGCTACTTCATCATCCTCCAGATCTGCACCTTCAGCTATTCTGAGAGCCAAACTTCTCTCCTTTTTGGGTGCACCCATTTTCATGGTTTGCCTTCTTAATTCATAAGCAGTGAGGTTCCCAATAAGTTCGTCCAGCTTGAGGGTAGCAATGTTCTTTGATTCCTGAATAGCAGTGATTTTGCTTTCCCAAGTCACTGGTAAGACTCTTGTCAGAATTTTCTCAACCTTGTCTTCTTCAAGTATAATTCTACTAAGAGATTTAAGTTCATTTGTTAGTCTTGTGAACCTTGTGTACATCTCCTGGATAGATTCTCCTTCCTTCATAGTGAAATTCTCATATTAAGAATATAGCAATGTTCCTCTGGACCTCTATACCAGAGGTTTTCCTTCATGAGCTACTTGAAAAGTGTCCCAAATTTTCTTAGTAGTGGTACAACTTTGAATTCTACTGTACTCATCTGGACGTAGTCCACACATAAGCCATTTCTTGTCCTTGGCATTTTTCTCCCACTTCTTTAGGTGTTCAGCAGTGCAATCAGCTCTTATCTTTGGCACATCAACTCCTTCAGCATTCTTCTTTGTGGTTGCTAGGGGACCATCAGTGACTATGTCCCCACTACAAGAAAAATGGCTTTTAAGGACGAGAAAAATGGTCCCTAAAGGTCTGGTTCTGGTCCTTAAATGTCATTAACGATCGTAAAAACCTGGTCGATACCCGTCGCTATAGGCTCCGCCGCTAAAGCTTAATAACGACGAGATTACATTTCTGGTCCCTAAAATGTTTTGCGACCAGTTAAATACTGGTCCTTAAAGTACTTTTTGGGGAGCAGATTCATAGTCCCTAAACATGGATAAATTGGTGCCTAAAAAATTTTAGCGACTAATTTTACTGGTCCCTATATTTATACATGCTCTTTAATTGTTCTAATTATAAAATATTATACAATTTTTAATACATATAATGAAATGCATGTAGAAAATTCTCTAGGATGAAATACTTTCTATATATATATATATACATATGTCATAATATTGTTTACACAATCGCTTACAGGAAAACACTAACATCCCTATAATACACTGTATTTACCAATAGTCCTTGCAAAATGATAGCCAACTCGTGAACATGTTATGTCTTCAAAACTGCATCTTTTGAAAGTCTTCAAACCCTGTAAAACATATATAATAATTTATCTTTAGAAGAACTATAAAGCTCGGCTACAAAATTGGTTAAACAATTTTATCGTTAGTACAATTCAAACAATGGCTTAACCACTCACCACAATAAAGTTCATATTCATCAAGCGTAAGTATATATACTTCAAAAATCAAACACCAACGTGCAAAGGGGCTGCAATAATACAGACAATAATGATCAGGAAACATGCATATATAAGGGGCTTTTATATATAATTCTAGAGCAATAACTCATTTGTGACCCTATATTTGTAAAAGATGCATTCCAATATGATCAATGTGCTATACTTGATAACTTAAAAAGAGTGCAAGGAATATGAATCATGTATTGAAATGCTAAGACTTTAAATTGAGATTGGAGCTGCATATATTGTTCTAACTATGTGAAATCTTACTTATGCTTGCAACTTGAATTGCCTTTGTATGCGCCTATAATCATAAATTGCAAGGTGGACATTGAAAATAGAAAAGATGTGATAATTTTGGCCCCAAGTGCCAATGAATTGATACGATATATGTGAAATAAAGATTCAAATGAGATGATTGATGAGAAAGAAACCATGCCTAGGTAAGGTGGCCTAGCCGATCGGGCCGTGATCGGACACCATGCTGCACACATGGAGGTAATGTGCTAATATTGAACTCTGGAGAAGGGGAATGAAATGGTGATTGAGATATATGTCTCAAATGAGGCAACCTAGCCGATCGGTTCGTGATCAGAATCCGATCAAGATAGCGGTGGTATTGAGAACAGTGATGAACATATAAATGAAATGCTCCAAACTAAAATCTATGGGGAAAGGATGTAAAAATGGCATGATTCTTTTATTTAATAATGTTGTGATCATTTAAAGTGTTTGAGTTGTACTTGTGATTTTATTATTATTGTATGAAAGTTCTTTCTAACTAGATGGTGTTTAGTTATACATACTAGTGTTATTCAATGGCACTAACGTCCCTTTTGCCGGGGTGCTACATCTTTAAATGGATGTAGGCATTTCTATAGCAGGCAGTGTTGGTCGCAGCTAGTGCCGCATCATCCTTTCAGCTGACTTGGTGAGCCCCACTTCGTTTCGGGGTCCTGTTTCATTTCTTTATCGTGTAGTTTGTATTTGAGGTATAGACGGAGCCTTGTTACCAGCATTTCTATATTACATTACTCTTCAGTTATGTTTAGAGGCTTCGTAGACAGGTTGTTGGTAGTGTCGGGTGTTGGAATTAAAGTAGAAATATTGATGTTTGGCAAAGATTTATAAAACTTGTAATATTTTGATATTTATGATTTAAGCTGCTAGTGGAAATGAAATGGAAGTTGTTAATAAAATACTTACTAAGTATGATTAATGGAGTACATCTCCTATTTATTCATGAATTAGTTCGGGTAGAATGAAACCTAATAGGCTTGCTTAGTCGGGTTTACTCGGTTGAGCGCAGGTTGCGCTCCTCGGATTTTGGGGTGTGACACCTACAGTGGGCGCCAAACCGTTTACCGTTAAAATGGTAACAACAATTAAATTTGTAAATGGGATTCTAAAAATACGTGATCTATTCCCGAGCTAGTTGTTAGAGCAGTTGATGCTAATAATATAGAGTTTAATAATGAAATGCAAGCTAAAACAAGATAGTAACCGAACTGAAGGGCCTGCTGCCTGGGTATAGGTCTGGTCGATGGGGGACCTCGGGGTCGACGTCAGGGTCGAATTCGAGCTATCAGGGATAGTCGGGGATTGGATAACAGTTGAAGATATAATTAAACAAGGCTCTTTATGGCCAATACTAAGCTATATAATGAAGAAAAAGTATGAAAGCAAAGGATATCGAGGCGACCTCGGGCCAGTTACAACGAACAAGTTAGAAAGAAGAGAGATAGTATTGCACGTGTGGAGAAATGAAGCAACATCAGTCCCTTACAAAGTGGTGTGGGTTCCCTTTATATAGGAGGCGACCACGGTTATAGTACAACATGCATTAATTGCAAAGTATGGCGCGACGCATCGACGTAGGCTCTAGGTAGGCTAGCTCTGTCAGGCTTAGCCATGTGCCTTGGGAACTTCCCCTTCTGTTCTAGCCTCAACCTCCATCTTCTTCTAATCGGGCCTCGACGAGCCCCGAGTTATGGGACTAAGTTGTGGCCTCGTATCCTCGGGGTCTCGAGGCATTCTCCCGAGATGGATTGATAGCAAGAAATCAGGCCCTCTGATTTCACCACGTACGAATAGTTTTTTTGGTAGAATTTTTAAAAATATGAAATTTTCCTAACAATGGACTTCTTAGAACGTTTTCTTGAGTGAGTAAACCCTAAACAAAAAATACAAAAAAAATCTTTTTCTTTCTTCTATAGAACTGATAATGGAATGGAAAAACTTGAGTATCTACGCTTTTTGACATGTTTTATGCCGGGACTTAGATCTGGTACATGAGCCTATAAACCTTTTTTTGCCACCCACATAATAAGTTGATTCCCTTTTTGTTCTTAATTAGATCTTTTTGAAACTTTACCTTTGGAAGCACTTAAGCTGCTAGAAGAGTAAGGCATGAGTTGGGGCAGCTTTTGAGTGGAACCATAGAAAGGCCTAAAGGTGCATGTATGTTTTGAAAGATCATTAGCCGGCAACCCAAGTTTGAAGAGTGTTAGAAAAAAAAAGTGAAAATAAAAATGAAAAAAATAGAAAATCCACCTCATATTCCTTTTAATCCAGACTAGTGAATGCATAGTTGTGCTTAAAGATGAAGAGCTAAATTATATATGATTTTGTAGCATTACTTGAATTGGTCATGAAGAAAGTGTTTGAAAGTTAAATGTAGTGTATTAAAATGCTTAGGAGGGTTAGCCACCATGCCCAAATATATCATACCCATCACTTAGCCTACATTACAACCTGAAAAGACCTAATTGATCCTAGACTTCGCAAGCTTAGATTTGTAAAGACATACACTACGGACAAGCCTATGGTACGACCTGGGGATGCACACAAATTTATTTGTGAGAGTAAGTGAATTCATTAGATTTATAAGTCCTTAAATTATACTTAAATGTCTATTTGAGTTTGTGGATTAATTTCTCTCATTGATTCTAGTGAGAGCACAAGATTTACAAAGGATTGGAAAAGTCCAAAAATTTTGAGTTGATACAGGAAGTGAATCATAGTAAGGAATGTATTGCAGTCATCTTTTGAGATTACGATGTTAGAAGAAGTCGCACAAATATTTTAAATAATCTGGGCATGGTCAAATTTTGAAGAAATATGTCAATAGTTCTTATGTTTAGTTCTACTAGTATGAAGTATCGCTGGCGGCAAGGATTGAAGATGGAAGAAAAGAATGGTGGATAGAAAATTTTTGGTTATCAAAATTTTTAAGGGATAAAATCTATGGAAGAAAGATGTAGAAGAAAGAAAAAGAAAAAGAAGATAGGCAGGTGATGGTGAGAAGAGTCACCAGAGAAAAAACTTTTCGCCCAAAATTTTGGTAATTTCAATAGAAAATGCAAAAAAAAATATTACATGATTTGAAATGAATTAAAACGAAGAATCTGAAAGTGATAATCGTCAAATATAAAGCTTGAAATTATCTGCTACGCAACAGGGATTTTGATCGAAGTTGTAAATGAAAAAATGGGTACAGAATTATAGAGAAAAGAAAAAATAAAAAGAAAGAAAAAAGAAAAAGAAAAAAAAGCTATTTTTGGAGCTCTTCATGTGCACCGATCAAGTGCATAACAAAACAAGTGCCACGTAAACTTAAAAGGTGTAATTTATATAGGACACCGACAAAGTTAAAGGGTGAATCTGGTAATTTTCTACAACCCCAATGGGATATATATATTATCCATTTCTATTACAAGGGAAAAACGCACGGGGGATTACTTACTAGAGGGGTCCATCTCGTTCAATGACGAAGACGCCAAAGGCATCATCTAGCCTCACATCGATGCACTGCTAATAATCGTACTCATCATTAAATCTAGAGTTAAATGTGTGTTAATTGATTCAAGTAGCTCGGCCAACATCATCTGATAGAGGGTCGTAGAGCAATTGGGAATATTGGACCAAACCGTACCGGTAGTCGAGTATTGAACGGGTTCAACATGGCATGCAAGATAATGAAGGGTGAAATTACCCTACCAGTAAATATTATTGGGAGTACCCAGGAAAGGAAGTTCTACGTGATCGAGGGGGATACGAGATATAACGTCTTGTTCGGGAGGCCATGGGTTCACAGCAGTAGAGCGGTGCCTTCAACCCTACTCAAGCATTGAAATTTCCCACTCCGTGAGGAATCAAAACGGTCTACGGGGAGCAAGCAGACACAAAAGAGATATTTACTATCGAGGAAGTAATCCCGATGTTCGCAGACTCGACATCAAAAAATAGGGGACTGGTCGAAGAGAAGAAAACCAAATAGCAATCAACGATCCCGACCCTGATCGAGCCGAAACAATAGGAGGAGCACACGGCAAATGAGGAGGATGATTATAGTGTACCGAGATCTTTTATAGCACCCGATGAAACCGATGCCATTAAATCGACAATCAAGGAATTAGATCAGGTCATACTGATCAGGTACCTACCGAATTGAAAGGTATACCTAGGAACGAGGTTAACTCCCGAGCTCAGGAAAAAACTTATTGATTTTCTTAATACTAATGCCGATTATTTTGCTTGGTAACACTTAGATATGATGGGGATCCCACAAGAGGTGACAACTCACAAATTGAGCTTGGATCCAAAATTCAACCCGATCAAATAAAAGAGCAGGCCGCAGTCCGAAATCAAACACACATTCATTAAAGACGAGGTATCTAAAATTTTAAAAATAGGTTTCATCCAAAAAGTTAAATACTCGGATTGGTTAGCTAACGTAGTATTCGTACCTAAAAAATGAAACAAACTTAGTATGTGTATGGATTATAAGGACCTAAACAAGGCATGTCCAAAAGATTCATTTTCTTTTCCTAACATCGACCGAATGATGGATGTGACAGCCGGACACGAGATACTGAGTTTTCTCGATGCCTATTCAGGATAAAACCAAATTTAGATGGACAGGGGCGATAAAGAAAAGACTTCTTTTATAACTAAATTCGACAGCTACTGTTATAACATAATGTCGTTTGGCTTAAAAATGTCGGTGCCATGTATCAACGCCTAGTTAACAAGATGTAAGAACTAATAGGAAAATCGATGGAAGTTTATATTGATGATATATTAGTTAAGTCCCTATGAGTAAAGGGCCATTTAAAGAATTTACAAGAAACCTTCGACATATTAAAGAAATACAACATGAAGCCGAATCCGGAGAAGTGTGCTTTCGGGGTCAGCTCGGGAAAGTTTCTCGGGTTCATGATTTCTCGGACCGGTTGCCTAATTGAACCGTAGAGATTAGCGGGTAGATATCGAGTACAAACCACGGACTACCATAAAATCTCAAATTTTAGCAGACTTCGTGGCTGACTTTACGATGGCCTTGATCCCTGAGGTTGAGAAGGAATTACTGCTCGCCTCGGGGACTAGCTCGAGGGTCTGGACCCTATTCTAGAATGGAGCTTCCAACGCAAAGGAATTCGGGTTGGGAATCTTATTAAAACCATCTACATGTAACGTAATAAGGCAGTCTATTAGAACTGTAAAATTGACTAACAATGAAGCCGAATATGAGGCTATGATTGCAGGTCTCGAACTGGCTAAGAGCCTGGGGCCGAGATGATTGAGGCCAAATATGACTCCCTACTCGTCGTTAACCAAGTCAATGGGACGTTTGAAGTAAAAGAGGGACAGATGCGAAGATACTTGGATAAGTTGCAAGTGACCTTACACCAATTCAAAGAATGGACTCTACAGCACGTACCTCGAGATCAAAATAACAAGGCCGATGCATTGGCTAATCTAGTGTCATCAGTCGACTCTGACAAATTCAACTCTGGCGCAGTAGTGCAATTGATGAACTCCATGATAGAAGAAGGTAACACCGAGATGAACTCAACAAGCTTGAATTGGGACTTGAGAAACAAATACATACACTACCTTCAGAAAAGGAAATTATCGTCTGATCCCAAGGAATCGAGGGCCCTACGTACTAAAGCTGTCAAGTTTGGCTTGGTCAGTGGAAAATTATTACAAAGATTGTTTTTCGAGCTGCAAGATAGGTGTTTGGGTCTGGGGGAGACTGACTACGTAATGAGGGAAGTATACAAGGGTACTTGTGGAAACCATTCGGGAGCGAAATCCTTGGTTCGAAAATTGATCCGAGCCGGTTATTACTAGAACGAGATGGAAAATAATGCAAAAGACTTCGTTCGAAAGTGTGACGAATACTAGAGGCAAGCCCCAATGATTTATAAACCAGGGGAAATGCTTCGCCCGGTCATATCCCTTTAGTCGTTTATGAAATGGGGGATGAACATTGTTGGTCCCTTTCCATGGGCACCCGGCAAAGCTCAATACATCATGACCGATTATTTCTCCAAGTGGGTCGAAGCACAGACATTCAAGAAGATTCGAGAAAAATAGGTCATTGACTTCATCCGGGACAACGGGAGAGAGTTCATCGAAGGCAGGGTTAATAAGTTTCTTGAAGATCGCAAAATTAAAAAGATCTTGTTGACACTCTACCACCCTAGTGGGAATGGTCAAGTGGAATCATCAAACAAAACTATACTCTAAAACCTGAGGAAGAGATTGACCAACTTAAAAGGAAAGTGGAAAGAAATTTTGCTCGAGGTCTTGTGGGCGTACCGAACGACTTTAAAGTCAAGCACTGGTGCAACACCTTTCTCTTTAATCTACGGCAGGGAAGCTCTAATCCTGGTCGAAGTAGGAGAATTGAGCATATGGTTTCAATACGCTACCAAGACGTCGAATGACGAGGCCATGGTCATGAGCTTAGACTTATTGGACGAAAGCCATTGAAGCTGTCCTAGTCCAGTTGGCAGCCCGAAAGCAATGAATGGGGAGATACTACAACCGAAAGGCTAACCTTCGACACTTCCAAGTTGGGGACTTGGTATTAAGGAAAGTTGCGTTGCATACAAAGAAGCCAAATAGCGGGAAACTAGGCCAAAACTGGGAAGGTCCGTTCAAAGTCATCCGTATAACAAGGGAAGGCTCATATAAGCTCGAGTCATGAAATGGTATATAGCTACCCAACAACTGGAATGTGGCACACTTAAAGCGGTACTACTGCTATATTATGAACACAATTTCTTTTGTAGTTTATTAAGCTTTGAACTAACCGTGCAGGTATTCGATCGAGGTCAAATCTGAGGATTAGGTCTGAAAGCATGTGTTGCGCCCTTTTTCCCTTGGACCATTCTTTTCCTAAAGTGGGTTTTACAACAAGGTTTTAAACAAGGCAATAGTAAAATGTGTTACCCTAGTTAGGACGACCATGGATACATGAAGTTAGGGAATTTTCTTCTACTCTGCACCAGGTTGTAAAGCTCGAGTGGAATCATCAAGAGGTGGTCATTCATAGAGATGGAAGAAACCCTATCAACACCAACTAGACTATGCCAGTCATCAAAATTGGAGGAAATTAGGGGGGAAGACAATACACCGCATTGAGCGAGTAAAAGCAATTGAGAAGGATTGATGGTGGAACAATAAGATAGAAAGCATATTGTTGTGGACGAGATATGAACCAGGCAAGGGACTTAGCCAAAAGCTTCAGGGGATCACAGAACCCATACGTCAGCAGTATTATGGCACGACCTTTGGTCTCGGATATGAATATACTATGCAAGAATATCATAATTGGACACCATCGTGGCGTGCCAATTACTATCCGCTGGAACAACCCATACCACTGATGCACCAGACATTCCTCTAGACTGACATGATGTAGGGATCTGAGGAAGTCAAGATTTTGGCCGGTATGAGGAAGTTGTTTCTGGAGGAGGAAAATATGGACTGCAATGTTATTTTAGAAGAGTAGGAGGAGGAACACCTTACTATTCAGATAGTGGGAGGAGGAGTTGTTCCCAATAACTGGACCGTTGCACCATCTCGAGCCCGCTGAGTAACTGGGTAACCTAGCAGAATCAGCATGACTTATTTTTAAACTGTTTTTGAGCATTTAAGAGATTTTCAATATTTTGTTCTGAAATAATTACTCGAGCCATCGAGTCGTACTTGTTGACAATTTTAAGCTTTATTAATACATTATTGCTTTTCGTATCTATTATTATCTTTCTATATTATTTTTAGCATAATTATTACATATCCTGATGAACCTACGACTGTAATATGTAATGAGACAATGAAACATCAAGAAAATGATTCGAAAGATTTGCAAGATGATATAATACCTGAGGAAATTTTTAAAGAAATAGAGAATTGTGAGAACAAACCAAAGTCCAACATGGAGGAAACTGAGGAAATTAACTTATGGGATTCTAAAACAGTCAAAGAAACTCGCATAAGAATTTATCTATCACCATCAGAGAAGGAAGAGTATATCAGGTTTTTGAAGGAATATGAGGATATTTTCGCATGGTCCTACGACAATATGACAGGGTTAAGCACATCCATAGTAGCTTACAAGCTACCTACTAACCTCATGTGTCCGCCAGTAAAGCAGAAGCTTAGAAAATTCAAGCCAGATATGAATCTGAAGATAAAGGAGGAGGTCACCAAGAAAATCAAAGCTAAGGTATTCGAGTGGTCGAATACCCGACCTGGTTAGCCAACATTATACCAGTTTTGAAGAAAGATGGGAAAGTCAGATTGTGTATTAACTATCGAGATTTGAATAGAATAAGTCCTAAGGATGATTTCCCATTGCCCAACATACACATATTGATATACAAATATGCCAAGCATTAACTCTAATCCTTTGTGGATTGCTTCGCAGGATACCACCCGATCTGGATGGATGAGGAGGACACCAAAAAGACAGCCTTTATCACACCATGGGAGATATATTATTACAAAATGATGTTGTTTGGTTTGAAGTATGCTGGGGCTACCTATGTGAGGTCCATGACGGCTATCTTCCATGATATGATACACAAGTAGATGGAGGTATACATGGATAATATTATCATCAAATCTAAAAGGTATTCAGATCACATAGCAGACTTGAAGAAGTTCTTTGCCCGACTTTGAAAATACAATTTGAAGTTGAACCCTGCAAAATGTGCCTTCAGAGTCCATGCTGGGAAGTTGTTGGGTTTCATCATCAGCCGCCGTGGTATCGAGCTAGACTCGTCAAAAATCAAATTTATTTAGGACTTGCCACCGCCAAAGAAAAAGAAGGATATGATACATTTTATAGGACGCCTCAATATATCAGCCGTTTTATAGCATAATCAACAGTGATATGTGAGTCCATCTTCAAGATGCTGAGAAAAGATACTGCAACAAACTGGACTGAAGAATGCCAGAAAGCCTTCAATAAAATCAGGAGCACTTATCTAAACCGCGGTGTTGGTACCGCCAGAACTAGGAAGACCTCTGCTATTGTATATGTCCGTGTTGGATGGAGCCTTTGGCTGCGTTCTGGGAAAACATGATGAAACTGGGAGGAAAGATAAAGGTGATATATTATTTGAGTAAGAAGTTCACACCTTTCGAGGTCCGTTACTCTTTGCTGGAGGGCACTTGTTGTGCTTTGACATGGTTATCCCAGAAGTTGAGACATTATTTCTGTCCGTACACTACATATCTCATATCAAGGATGGATCCACTAAAATACATCTTTTAGAAACTTGTGCCTACGGGTAAGTTAGAAAAGTGGCAGATATTACTAAGCGAGTTCGACATTATCTATGTGACTCAGAAGGTAGTTAAGGGGAAAGCATTGGCCGATCACTTAGCAGAGAATCCCGTAGACGGAGGATATGAACCATTGAAAATGTATTTTCCTAGTGAGGAAGTGTCATTTATAGGAGAAGATATTGCCGAAACATATGACGGTTGGAGAATGTTTTTTGATGGAGTAACAAACTTCAAGGGAGTGGGCATCAGAGTTATATTAGAATCAGAAATGGGTCAACATTATCCGGTATCTATAAAACTTAGGTTCCCGTGCACCAATAATATGGCAGAATATGAGGCATGTATCTTGGGGCTCAGGTTGGGCATCGACATGAATGTTCAGGAGTTACTGGTAATCAGAGAGTTTGATCTATAGGTACACCAGGTACTAGGAGAATCGGCTACCAAGAATACTAAAATATTTGCGTACTTGTATTGTATACAAGAATTGATCAATAGGTTCATAAAAATATAATTCAATCATGTTCCATGGATCCAAAATGAGTTCGCAGGTGTATTAGTTACCCTGTCTTCCATGATACAACATCTAGACAAGAATTACATTGATCATATCCCAATAGATATTCGTAAGTAGCCAGCTTATTGTGCTCATGTTGAAGAAGAGTTTGACGAAATCCATGGTTCCACGATATCATGGAAAATTTGGAGAAAGGAGAATACCTAGAAAATTCCACGCACACTCAAAAGCACACACATCGAAGATTGGGCAATCATTTCTTTTAGAGCGAAGGAATTCTATATAGAAGGACTCCTAACTTGGGATTGCTGTGATGCGTCGTTGCCAAGAAGGTATCTATATTGATTAAAGAAATACATGCTAGAACTTGAGGACCTCACATGAACGGGTTTGTTCTGGCCAAGAAAATATTGAGAGCATGGTATTTTTGGATGACCATGGAAAAACACTACATCAAATATGTTCAAAAATGTCACCAATTTACATGTCGATATGGTACGAGAACCACCCAATGAACTCAATGCAACGAGCTCACCCTGACCTTTATCTACTTGGGCCATGGATGTCATCGGACCAATTGAATCCGCTGATTCAAATGGACACAGTTCCGTTTTGGTGACTATAGATTACTTCACAAAATGGGTAGAAGTTGTTTCCTATAAGGCTGTGACTAAGAAGGTCATAGTAGATGTTGTCCATGATCATATCGTTTGTCAATTTGGGATACCTGAGTCAACCATTACTGACAATGCCGCCAATCTCAACAGTGATCTAGTGAAAGCTATGTGTGAAAAATTCAAGATCAAGAGTTGAAACTCTACAACATACAGGCGACAGATGAATCGAGTCGTAGAAGAACTCAACAAGAACATCAAGAAGATATTGAGGGAAATGGTGGATAATTACAAGCAATGGCACGAGAAGCTACTATTTGCTTTGCTCAGATACCGCACCACATTTCGTACATCAATTGGGGAAACCCCCTATCTACTGGTCTATGGTACCAAAGTCATTATCCTATCGAAATGGAGATTCCTTCCTTAAGGACTATACAATAGGTTGAGCTCAGCGATGTGGAATCGATACGAAACTGATATGAATAGTTAGCTCTCATTGATGGTAAGAGGATGAACGCAGTGTGTCATGGTCAGCTCTCTTAGAATAGAATGGAAAGGTATTTCAACAAAAAGGTTAGATCGGGGCAATTAGTGTTGAAGCATATCTTCCCACATTAGGATGAAGCAAAGGGGAAATTCTCACCCAACTGGCAAGGTCCTTTCAATGTTCATCGAGTATTAACAGGAGGAGCGCTTATACTTGTAGAGATAGATGGAGAAATATGGCCAAGACCTACCAATTCAGATGCAGTCAAGAGATATTACGTTTAATATTATATTTGCACTTTCTATTTGATGTAACCTGAACTGCGGTTGACCTGATTCCCGTTTAAGCAGGGATATGTAGGCATCCATATGGGTTCAGTCACATCATAATAAAATATATTCATCCCCATCTATGGTCAGAATATGGGGAAAGATTTTGAGTTTGTCAATCTTATTATGCCAAGGATCGCTAAGAAGTGTATCGCAAGAAGTATGCATATAAACTGGGGTAGAATTTTGAGGAGGGTCTTCAAAATTCAGAGTTGAGGAGGTTGCAATGTCTTAAAGTGTGTCATAAACTCCGATTCAAACATTATTTTTTTTATGCATCATCACATATTTTGAAAAAAAATTGTATTTTTTAATATAAACGATTTATCCCAAATGCATATTTTTCAAAAATGACATTTTTTGTAGTAGCCAGACGTTACCCAGGGTGACTCAGACAAGGCCTCAAGACAAGGAGCAAAGAAAAAACGAAGAATCGAAGGAACGAACAAACTTTCCCCCAAAAATTATGATTTTTTTTGGATCCAGGCACGGGGGATTTAAAAACATGTCCACAAATATATACATACAACAAGATCACTATCTTCACACCGACAGAAGTCGCTAAACACAAATGCGTCAAACTAAGAATCACTTTCCTCCTCATATTTAATCTTCGCAAATTCTTTGCATGAGACTAAGCATTGTCTCCATTCTTTTCATGAGGCTAAGTATTGCCTTCATCATTACATAAGGCTAAGCAATGTCTTTTCTTGTATGAGACCAAGAATTGTCTCCATTCTTTGCACGAGGCTAAGCACTGCCTCCATCATTGTATAAGGCTAAAAACTGCCTTTTCTTGCATTATACAAAGCATTATCTCCATTCTTTGCATGATGCTAAGCACAGCCTTCATCATTGCATAAGGCTAAATGTTGCCTTTTCTTGCATGAGACTAAGCGTTGCCTCCATCACTACACAAGGCTAAGCATTGTCTTTCTTTGCATGAGACTAAGCACTGTCTCCATTCTTTGCATGAGGCTAAGCACCGCCTCCATCATTGCATAGGGCTAAGCACTGCCTTTTTTTGCATGAAACTAAGCACCGTCTCCATTACAATGCATGAGGCTACACATTGCCTCCATCATAGCATAAGGCTGAACGCTGCCTTTTTCGCATAAGGTTAAACATTGACTAATCTCTACCATGTCTCCTTCTCGCGTATAACCAAGCATCAGGTGTTCCCTTTATCAAACGATCAATATCTCTGAATCTTTTCATACATCGGCTGAAACATCGCCACATTGTCCGAAGGCGTCATAGTCTGAAGGCATCATCCTCATAGCCCGAAGACATCATGACATGGAATGATGATCTCTCAAAATGGCACATCATTATTCAAAGGCGTCAGAGTCTAGAGGCATCATCCTCATAGCTCGAGAACACCATCTCTGATCTGCGAATCCCTTATCATACGCTTCATGGCCTAGGACGTCATGGTCTAAGGCCATCATCCTCACCGTCCAAAGATAACTCTCATGGTCTGAAGAGAGCTTACATCAAGTTTAAATTTTCGCAATAACCTCATATATTTGCATGCATCATATTTTACGTTTTGCAGGTAACTCGGGAGGTTACCATTCTACAAACAAGAGCGATTCTCGATCTACTTTCCGTTCACATCCTTCGATCATCTCAAACGTAGCTGATGATCAACAACTGATTATCCTTTATCCCGTAATTGCTCAAATATTTGCCTTATACATACTTAACGGTCGAATTCGCATTCATAGCTCCATTTGAAATTATCCATTGCTCATGACACTATCATTCCCAAAAGACCCTCTATTGAAACACACGACCACTCGTATAACAACTCTATCGGTTTCGTTTGCTGTTGGATCCAGAATTACACACAGCCTAATTCCCGTAACACCAGGTATATGTAAGCAACTTAGGAACCAAGGTACGGCCCCCATTTTTCACAAAATACATCATCTTCACTTGTTTTGGACAAAATTGGTCATCATTTTCTTTACCCGATAACTCTTTCATCATTCCCGAATAAACAGGGACAGTTGTTGTTAAAAATATTTTCCCTAACATTTTTATAAATATTATATATACTTTCAAATATCATCATTTCTGCATCATCACCAATTTACAAGAGTCATATAAGTATTTTCTATAATTTTTCATAATTTTCAAGGCTTTGAAATTGATTCTCTTGCATTTAAAGTGTTCAATTATTAATTATCCTTTTAAATTACTTTGTGATGACTTAATCATCCAAGTTTATTATTTACATCCACATATATATTTTTACTTTATTTCATATAATTATATTTGTATTTTTTGAGCTATTTATATAATTTTACAATAATATCCTATATTTTGTGCATAATTATATTTATTACATTATTCATGCTAAAACAGAATTTTTTATATTTTTATAATGTTAAATTATTATTTTTAATTCTTTTATTGTATAAGTAATATTTTTATTATTTATTAATTATTTTTATAGATTATTATAATAAATTTCATATATTTAATTTAAAGCCCCAACATAGGGCTAATTTCAGACCAAAATCTAGCCCAAACCATTATCCCAATAGCCCTATCCCAAACCAAATGACCCATGTGACCAACCCAGTCGGGTCCCATTTAAAACGACCCGCCTCGCCTTTCTTTTTATCTTGGTTATTGATCTCTCAAGATCAACGACCCACAATCGCCCAACTCCTTTAATTAACCAAACCCCATGAAACCCTACCCATTTCTCCTAAGATGTTCCACCCCCCCAAACGCTCAATATCCTCTTCTTCTATCCTTCTATAAAAAAATCCTAGCAGCCGCCTCCCTGATCCTCTCTAACTGCGACCTGAATATGGAATCTCTCCATGATTTTCTTTCCATATACGCTCTGTCTCTTTGTTACTTATAATTATGGTCTCACCTAGTACTTGCCTATTTTTGGCAAGTACCAAGTCCCGAATCAAGAGCAATCATCTCAATCTTCAAGATCTAGACAGTATTTCGTTTGTATACATTCATAGCAAGGTTATGTGGGTATGATTCACCAAGACCTTCAGTCAATCTGTGATTCTAGTCAAACTAGGGTTTGCTTGATTTTTTTCCTAGTTAGATTCTAAATCGATTTTGCATATTATGCTTTCCTTTATTATGTTTTATTGATTGTTTTTCCTTGTTTGTTTGTTTAATTTTGCTACTGTATATACCCTTCCCCAATTCCCCTAAAACGGATCTTAATCACTGGTATACTCTCTAATTTTCACTTATTCTATTGTTCAAAACTTGAGACCTTGGTCGGTTGAAAGCCAAGGCCATTAGAATTTAATTGTGTTCCTTTCTTAGTGCGAGCACTGCCAGGGGTTCATCTAAAATCCTTGGACACTTTGACGCACTGGGATTTTTAGGTTCTGCTGCTCTTTTACTATTGGCGATTAAAGTACCGCTGAAAACTGTTCTTCTTACTTTCTTGTTCGTTAATTCGTAACTAGTAAGTGCCTTTTCCCCATTGCAGTTGCATTCTCTATACGTTTGTGTTCATGTTACGTATATCTATGTTACTGAGAACTTTATGAATCAATATGCTACTATGTCACCTCTATTTTCACCCCTATTTTCTCTGAAATTATTCTTGTGGCTCTATATTTTTCTTGCATCTGAGCTCGCCTAAATTCTAATCCTGATTCTGGTTTTCTAAAGCACGTTTATCCTAGTGTGTTTGTATGCTTAAATTTGTTGCTTATCCTGAGTTTATCTTTGGATTCTTGTGATAAATTGATTCATGCCTAGAATGTGTTCTAATTCCTGTTGAGTCATTCATATGAAACTTAATACTTTCATAGGGTTAATTCCTAATCATGTTATTAGCTCAAACATGATTTCCCTGCTACTTGTAAACTCTAATGTGTGTTCCCTGACTTTTTAATCTTGTGTTCTTTAATATTGCCTAAGAATTCTGAGATGAAATTCAATATATGGCCTTTTCTCCTATATATGGTTAACCCCCTAGTTCATGCATATCATTTCAACCTAAGAATGATACTTTTATCTACCATGAATCCTAATGTCTACTTGTTGACATATTCTTTACCTACTATAAGTTCTTAGAATCTTGTGTTGTAGTTAGTGTCCATCTTGTTAGATCTCATGATCAACTAAGTAGGTTTGCCAAATAATGCTACCAACATGATTGTTATACAAGGCTTTCCTGTTAAAATTTCCATAGGAAGATTGTACTCCACCCTCTTTTTGTGCATGATTCTGCTTGGATGCCGTATGCAATTCTTTGAGTTGGTTCTTTTTTTTTTTTGAGACAATGTTTGCAATGGTTTGGTGGTTTATGATACCTTACCCTTATCCTTTTCAATCTTGTTTTTTTTGGAATTATTTGCCCGTATGTGTCTTTGATGCCTGTCAACTGAGCATGGCCCTATATATTGGCTGAGACTGTAGTTCGTTTAGTTGTGAAACTAAGTGTTTAAATTGCCCCATGCATAGTTCTATTGCATGTATGGTTATCTAGTATCCATTAACTTAATTACTAGGATTGTTTCAGTCCGGTATGTTGGGTATGCCTTTGGTATTTGGGGTCTAAAGCAAATTGTATGCACCTAGAATTTGGGCCTGCTGTCCGCCTGAAGTTCTAAGCATATTTGAAGGCCCAGATGTTTTCTAGGTTGTTCTTTATTTGTATTCGAACCTGTAATTATTCAATTGGTCTATAATAACTTATAAAACTGAATGATGGGGAAATTAGTATGAAAAAAGGGGCTGGCGGTATTTTTATTTTCGTATGAACGGGTAGAAAACGTGCTTATAGGATTCAACTACCTTGTTTGCTATGTGTTTAACGTGATCCTATTCTACACACTTATAAAAAGCATGCTTATAGGAAATCGCACATACTCCCCCCAATTGTCTAAAGCATGTTTAAGTATTTGCTATACTTGTTTCTAAGTTTATTATTGCGCACACTTAAACAGGATGCCTATATAATACAATAATGCATATTTGGCTAATGCTCCTCTAGATACCATGTTTATAAGGTTTTGATTAATCAATCAATCAATTACTTCTACTACTCTTAGCATTCTTCACTTTTTGATATCATGACGATAGGGTTTTAAATAATTAATCAACTGCTTTCTGTTACTTTTACACTACCTCACTTAGATGACATGCCTATAGGGATAAAATGTTATAAGACTAAGTCTAATTGTCTAATTTATAAATTGTGCCTATAGGATACTCTGAATCGCCTAAAAGAACTGTTTATGAAACTAATGCTATTAACACTAGGCTATCAAGTTGTTTCACTGCCTCTCTACACGAACAATGTAGATGTCATGCCTATAGGTTTGTAATACCTTTAATCTGCCATCCATTAGCTTAAGTCGTAACACTGCCTGTACATTAATGGAAATCAGAATTACCTAAAAATCATGTCTATAGGACTTAACGACTCTAATGCGTCTTAATTCTAAAAACTATCTACTGCCTAATTTGTCGCGTGCATTTGTTGTTTAGGTGTGGAGGTTAACTTGATCCTTTTCTTGCATTTATATGTAGTCCTATATGTTTTGAATGTGTGCCTAGTTTTTATCATTTTGAGCATCCTAAGTAAAGTATAGAACTACCTAATAATAGGTCCAAAGCCTCCAGGATCATAGGCATGGGACGGGTAGTGCATGCATAGAGTATGACCTAGAATTGAATTAGAGCGCTTTTAAGTAACAACTTAAAGATAGTAATCAGATAGCAGGAGAGGATAGTCTGTGCCCGATGAATAATATGAGCAAGCCCTACCCTAAAGGATTTGCGAAATATTATTTATGTTGCACGGGTGATCCATTAGGCTAAAAAACTTAGGACCCCCCTTCCTTTTATATGATTGTTTTTCACACTTAGTCATTAAATATAGATCAATGCAGTTGTACCCTTGTAATCTTTAAGACTTGTACCGATTATTTATATAGTTTAATTCTTATGTTATTTTTCTTTACACATGTTTATGTTATAATAGAACCTTCAACTTCCATATCTTTCTTCACTTATATGATCACCTAGCTTAATTATATAATCCACATAGAGCAAACTCCGGCCGAAACCCACAGTTGTAGATCTCGAAGAGTGCCTAACACCTTCTCTTTGAGGTAATTTGAGCCCTTACCTGATCTTTGGTGATATAGATTAGACAAACAGAGTAATTTGCAAATAGGTAACATAACACACCTTAAAATCGTTAGGTGGCAACTTTTCTCTTTTAGTATCCATCTAAAAGAGTTGTCACGCGTCGAAACCTGCTTTCGCAAGAAAAAGGGGCGCGACAAGCATCAAACCAAAATCATGCCAAAGCAATGATATTCATATGCCATCATATTGGTGAAGGCTTGAAAATGGAATATCTCACTGTTAAAGATCCGTTTATAATGTGGAATAATTTAAAAGATAGATATGACCACTTGGAGATGGTCGTTCTTCCACAGGCTCGTTATGATTGGACTCATTTAAGGCTACAAGATTTACATCTATCAATGAGTATATTTCTGCTATGTTTAGAATTAATTCCCAATTGAAATTATATGGTAATAATATTACTGATCATGATATGCTGGAGAAAATTTTCACCACTTTTCATGCCTCGAATATGCTCCTACGGCAGTAATATCGAGAGATGGGATTCAAAAAATATTTTAAACTTATTTCACATCTTCTTGTGGTCGGGAAACATGATGGGTTATTAATTAAAAAAATCATGAAAGCCGATCTATTGAATCTTGTCCATTCCCCAAGGCGAATGAGACGAACTTCCACCAAGCTAAACGTGGAAGAGGTCATGGGCCAAGTCGTGGTCATGGCCATGGACGGGGAAGAAACTCTAATCATGGTAATTATAATGCAGCTTACCACCAGCAGTAGAAAATAAAGGAACAAAAGCATGAAGTGGTGCAAGCAAAAAATACAATAAATGTGTTCTATAGAAGTGGAGAAAAAGGGCAGTGGGTCACGTACCTATCGTACGACACCCGGTTAAGCTTTATCAAGCCTCCCTAAAGAAGACATAAAAAATACTAAAGAAAATTTTATTTTTGAAGATAATGCTGACTTCATGCATTTAGATGTAGCTGATTTTTTTGCACTCCCAGAAGGAGAAACAAGTCGTGTGATCGGTGATGAATCTGTAAAAATTTAAATATTTTAACTGTTGTTGCTTGTATTCGATAGTATGGTCATGTTAATGTAATTCTTGTACATAAATAAAAATTATACTTTGATAATGATGTTTACTATAATGTTTATTTTATATCATTTCATTTTAAAGAATATGGATATTCCTCAAATTATGTTTTGATCAAAGTTCAATCATAAAGACATTTGTGCGGTTGATAGTGGAACAACCCGTGCTATATTAAAAGATCAAAAATACTTTTCTTATTTGCATAGGTAAAGGCAAACATTTCTATAATTTCTGGTAATATAAGTTTGATCGAAAGCTCCGGAAGAGCCACTATATTTCTACCTAAGGGAACAAAATTTATTATAAATAATGCATTGTTCCCTTCCAAGTTCCGAAGAAACTTGTTGAGTTTTATAAATATCCGCCAGAATGGGTATCACGTTGAGACGATAGATGAAATAAATATGGAAAATCTTTGTACTACAAAGAATGTTTCTGGCCAGAAGTATACTGTAGAAAAGCTACCAACATTATCTTCTAGCTTATACTATAAAAAAATTAGTATAATTGAAGCACACTCTATCATAAACCAGAAGTTTACTGCTTCAAATACTTTTATGCTTTGGCATGGTCATCTGGGCCATCCTATATCAATAATGATTAGACTAATTATTGAAAATTCGAGGGGGCATCAATTAAAGAACCTGAAGATTCTTACAAATGATGAGTTTTGTGATTCTTGTTATTAAGCCAAAATGATTACTAGACCATTACAAATGAAGGTTGACATTGAATCACTTACCTTTTTAGAGCATATACATAGGGATACATGTGTACTTATTCACCCACTCAGTGGGTTGTCTAGATATTGTATCGTCCTAATAGATGTATCTTCAAGGTGGTCTCATATGTGCCTACTATCATCTTGCAACCTGACGTTTGTAAAGCTATTAGCACAATTAATTCGATTAAGGGCACAATTCTCATATTTATCCTATAAAGGCTATTCGCTTTGATAATACTAGAGAATTATCATCTCAAGCTTTTGATGATTATTGTCTATCAATTTGGATAAAAGTTAAACATCACATAGCTCATCTTCATACTCAAAATGGCCATGCAGAGTCATTTATTAAATGTCTGCAATTGATAACAAAATGTCCATGTAGAACTTCCTCAATGCAGCTAAACAAGGAGATATATCTCCTAGGCAGGTGGAAATTAGGAAATCAGCAGGTAGAGGGAGGAAAAAGCAAGCCAAGGAGATTACTGGAGTACAAGTTACAGGTGTCCAAATAAGGAGAAATTTATCTAAATCCATTAATTGATGATGAATGCTCTTATTTGGAATATTAGATCAGTAAATACAATGCAAGCTTTTGAAAGAGTTATTACAATGGATAGACAATTTCAATTTGATTTTATTGCCCTAATGGAACCAAAGCTGCAGATTAGGACTGTTGACCAATACAGAAGGAGGCTTGGTTTTGAACAAGTGGTGGTAAATGTATCCAATAAAATATAGCTCTTTATAGACCAAAAGTATGACTTTGACATCTTATTTAACATGGAGAAGCAAATCACCTTGAAGATGCTTGATACTGACAGTAAGAAGGAGTTCATAATTGCCATGGTGTATGCCAAATGTACTGCAATCGAAAGAATTGAACTGTGGGATACATTATATTCATTGGCTAGTGATATGTCCCTACCATGGCTAGTTGGTGGTGATTTTAATGTGATATGGGATGAAGAGGAGAAATTTGGTTGATTGCCAGTTCATATAAATGAGATAGATGATTTTAGACATTGTATAACTACATGTAACCTCTTTGATCTTGGCTTCAAAGGCAGTATTTTCACCTGGTGGAATGGGAGAGCTGAGGAAGACTGCATATTTAAACGACTGGATAGGTGTTTGGGAAATATGGAACTACAAGAATTATGGCCAAGTCTGGAGATTGAGCACTTACCAAAGATTGGGTCAGACCATTGTCCCTTACA
>MU743366.1:75606-92761 GCA_026770625.1 Nicotiana glauca
CCTAAGCTGAAGACTAACAAGGTACTATGGGAATTTCCAATGCAAGGTTGGATAAAAATAAACACTGATGGGGCATCTAGGGGTAATCCAGGAAGAAGTTCCATAGGGTTCTACTTGAGGTATGAACATGGTGATTTAATATATGCATATGGTAAAGAGATTCAGGAAGTGACTAATACACAGGCAGAAGCTAAGGCTATGTTGGAGACATTGAAATATACTATGGCTACTGATATGGATAATATTTGGGTACAAACAGACTCAATGATTCTGAAAAAGGTGATTGAAGAGGAATGGAAGCCTCATTGGATTATTGAATATAAGGTGAAGGAGATAAGGCAGATGATGCATGTACTCAATGGCAGATTATCACAAATATTCAGAGAGGGGAACAAGCTAGTGGATCACTTAGCCAATTATGCTTTGGATCAAGGGTCAATTGAATGTTTCTCCTTTCATCACTTGGACACACAAGGTAGAAGGCTAGTAAATGGGGATAAATTGCAATGTCCATACTTGAGGGCGAAGGTAGCCAAGAACTAAAGATCATGGTGACAAGGAGAATAACGATAGTGGTCTGCAGGAGTTATCATCATCAAGTACAAATCCATAGGGAGGAGTACATGATGATCATGTTTTTATCTAACAATGTTTTCTTTTTTGCAGATTTGGTGTCAACAGCTATGTCTTGTTCTCTGATGGAGATTCAACTGGTGGTATTAGTGCTTTGCACTCAACCCAGTGAAAGAAAATCAAAAACAAACATAGCTGCAGGTTTTATTTTGGGCTCTTTGTTGTGTAAAAGCAGGGCTACCTGGCAAAGTCAAGCAGATATTCTGGATTGTTATTTGCCCAGAATGTTTAATCGAATTGGGCAAAGGAAATTATGTGATGCAGCAGCCTTATGAACAGTCGAGGCAGCAAGTTGTAAAAGGAATCAAGAAAAGTATGCATCATCACATTAGGAGCAGGATACCACAACTTGATAGTATCATATCCAAGGAACACAAGAAGGCAAAAATCTCTCAGAATCAGTGGGGGATCATATATGAATTATGGACAAAAAATGGTAACATCATCACTGAAGTTTGGAATTGGACAGTAAATACAGCAGGAACCATTAGTACTCTCATGATCTCTTCTTGGCCTAACTTCCATGTGGTGGTATCAGTACTTTGTACTCAATCCATGGGAAGGCAAGCTGGGAAGGGCACAAGCATAAGAATGGATTCATCGAGCCATGGACAAAGTCATTTGAGGCCAAAAACATATGTGTTGAGGCAGTTGTTGTCACAGGAACTTTGCAAAGCCAAATGCTGTATAAAAACATGCATTAATAATTACACAGGTACTACGATATGCACGAAACACAAGCAGGAACATAGTCCACAAGATCATTCATGGAATATAATCGAATCTGTGGCGCAAAAATACAGAAACATCCACTGTATGAAGTTTGAAGATGGAGGCAAATCAGCTGAGCATGCAGAGTCAATACATGAAGCCAAGACTAAATCCAACACAGTTGAGAATCCCCAAAGACTGTACAGAGGGTACAAGAAGGAGCTTGACAAGGCAGTAAATGACTATGATTGTAATAGGATAGTTTTTATACGTCAATTTTGGGTATCTTAGGCCTAAAGTTGAGCATAGGTATTATATGTTTAGCTTAGTCTACTGTCTTACACCTAGTAAGACAACATGCTACTTTGTTTAGTTTTTAAATATTTATAAAATCTAGCCCCGGGCATACTGCCTAGTGGATTTAAAAAAAAAAAAAAGTTGTCCACTAATTTTTGGGGCATGCTATCTTTCATGCAGCATCAGTTGTTCGTCTTAGACCGACACATTATACTAAATATTATCCATCACAATTAGTTTTTGGTCATGAATCAAATATTGCTCTTCTACAATATTTTGGGTGTGATGTATATATGTTAGTGGCACCACCATAGTGCAGTAAGATGGGACCCTAGAGAAGGTTTAGGAATATATGTTGGGTTTGAATCAACCTTTATTATTCGTTATCTTGAACCATTGATGGGAAATTCATTTACTGCTCGTTTTGCAGATTGTCAATTTGATGAAACAAATTTTCCAATATTAAGGTGAGAGAAAAAAATAAATCGAAAGAGAAATTATGTGAAAAGTTTCATCATTATCTCATTTTGATCCACGTACCCCTATATGTAATCAAGAGGTCTATAAGATCATCTATTTACAGAATATAGTAAATCAAATGCCAGACGCAATTCATTTACATTATCAGAGCTCTAAGTTGGTATCAGAGCTCTAGTTTCATAGGTTCTATGAGTCATGACCAAGTGTCTAGTAGAGTCTAGTGAATCGGTATGATGATGGTCATACCTATCTTCGAGAGGCTACATGGCATCTAGGAAACTTTCCGTATTTCCTTCTTTATTGTGCAGCTTTGATTCAACTTGAATCGTATATCTTTGATTTTCTTCCATTCACTTGTATGTTATATTAAGAACTCGGTATCATCTTTGCATCGACAGCTTGTGATGTTATGGACGATTCGAGGCCATGATTCAGACCACAACATGGACCTGGTGATTTTAGTTGTGTGAACATGCGCTTTTGGACTTATATGTCCGGTAGTGACCCTAGGAGTGGGACTTATGCTACGGTGAGTAGTTAGAAAGCTATATGATGAGCCTATAAACCTTTATTTTGCCACCCACATAATAAGTTGATTCACTTTTTGTTCTTAATTAGATCTTTTTGAACCTTTACCTTCGGAAGCACTTAAGCTGCTAGAAGAGTAAGGCATGAGTTGGGGCAGCTTTTGAGTGGAACCATAGAAAGACCTAAAGGTGCATGTATATTTTGAAAGATCATTAGCCGGCAACCCAAGTTTGAAGAGTGTTAGAAAAAAAAGTGAAAAGAAAAATGAAAAAAATAGAAAATACACCTCATGTTCCTCTTAATCCAGACTAGTGAATGCATAGTTATGCTTAAAGATGAAGAGCTAAATTATATAGGATTTTGTAGCATTACTTCAATTGGTCATGAAGAGAGTGTTTGAAAGTTAAATGTAGTGTATTAAAATGCTTAGTAGGGTTAGTCACCATACCCAAATATATCCTACCCATCACTTAGCCTGCATTACAACCTGAAAACACCTAATTGATCCTAGACTTCGCAAGCTTAGATTTGTAGAGACATACACTACGGACAAGCCTATGGTACGACCTCGGGATGCACACAAATTTCTTTGTGAGAGTAAGTGAATTCATTAGATTTATAAGTCCTTAAATTATACTTAAATGTCTATTTGAGTTTATGGATTAATTTCTCTCATTGATTCTAGTGAGAGCATATGATTTACAAAGGATTGGAAAAGTCCAAAAATTTTGAGTTGATACAAGAAGTGAATCATAGTAAGGAATGTAATGCAGTCATCTTTTGAGATTACGATGTTAGAAGAAGTCGCACAAATATTTTAAATAGCCTGGGCATGGTCAAAGTTTGAAGAAATATGTCAATAGTTCGTATGTTTAGTTCTAAGTGTTGATATAAATACTTGAGTAATTTTTGTTGAAATGTGTTTCTTTCCATTGTGCTTAATTTTGAAAATTTCTCGAGGACGAATAAGAGTTTAAGTGTGGGGTGTTGATAAACGGCTAAAAATGCATATTTTTCTGTGTACTTTCATCTCATAACTTGTGTGGTTACTGTACGTTACATGAGTTTTTGCAGTGAATTATGCGTATTACGTGCATTCTTATGTGTAGGAGCAAATTAAACAAAAAGTGAGCAAAAAAAATTGATCCAGGATCAAAAGACAAAAGAAAAACTTTGCTCGTTCATTCTCGCGTGCACACGAGAGAGTGAACGAGCTAGCTGAGGAAAAGCTTGGGAAAAAACAACGAACTAAGCTAAAAAGGCATGAAAGTTCACAAGATATTTGGGAGGCAAAGAAAAAGAGAAGTACTTTGGGGTCTGTTTACCCCAATAGAGCAAACGAAAGGTTTAAAAGAATTATGGACCAGGAGCTAAGGCCGGTCAGAGATCGGTATCAGCCATACAGCTCGGACAGAAGGAAAAACAAGCTCGGTCTCCATCCAGCTAGGAATGACAGGAGAAGTGACCAAGTACCTAGCAACCGGGGTCTGATGAATAAAAACAGTTTTGACAGAGCACTTGGGGCAGGGAATCGCCGAGATTATCTGAATATAACTTCAATGTGGACGTTGCAAGTATAATGTCGGCCATTGGCCGCATCAAGGAGACCAAATGTCCTAGGCCACTTCAATCTGATCCCGCACATAGGGATTATGGTGTGGTGTGTAAATACCATGGTACTCATATCTATAGGACTGAAGATTGTCGACAGCTGAGAGAGGAAGTGGCTCAACCATTCAATAACGGGCACCTTCGGGAATCCCTAAGTGAGCAAGCCAAAAATCATTTCAATAATATGGACACCAATAAATAAATTGAGCAATAGGAGCCTCAACACGTGATCAACATGATCATTAGGTGAGTGGATATCCCACAACAATCGATGATAAAATGCACCAAAGTTTCTATTAGGGATAATAAATAATTACCCATTGGGGTTGTAACAAATTTTCAAATGCACATGTTAACTTTGCGGGGTCCTATGACCATCTTATATTTGTTAAACATGTAATAAATTATATATTTTGTTACTAAGCACAATATCAACTAAAATAGTGTGTGGCACACACCAACTATATTATGACATGTATTTTTCTTTTTTTAAAACTAAATAATTTCCTTTTTATTGTTATTAATTTTATTTATCGGTTTTTTTTTTTTGCATTTTTTTTCCTCCCATCCCTCCTACTCCGGTTAATCCCTTTCCCCAACTAATTTTTCCTGTTTTTTTTATTTTCTCTTTTTCAGTTCTCTCATTTCTTTCTTTCTTCTTTTTTTCACTTTCAATTTTCTCTCATTTTGTTTCTTCGTCTTCTTTTTCTTTCTATCCTTCACCTTTATTTTTTAATATTAGCTATTCCTCCATTATTTCTAAAGTATCGCTGGCGGCAAGGATTGAAGATGGAAGAACAGAATGGTGGATAGAAAATTTTTGGTCATCAAAATTTTTAAGGGATAAAATCTATGGAAGAAAGATGTAGGAGAAAGAAAAAGAAAAAGAAGATAGGCAGGTGATGGTGAGAAGAGTCACCAAAGCAAAACAATTTCGCCCAAAATTTTGGTAATTTCAATTGAAAATGCAAAAAAAATATTACATGATTTGAAATGAATTAAAACGAAGAATCTAAAAGTGATAATCGTCAAATATAAAGCTTGAAATTATCTGCTATGCAACAGGGATTTCGATCGAAACTGCATATGAAAAAATGGGTACAGAATTATAGAGAAAAGAAAAAATAAAAAGAAAGGAAAAAGAAAAAGAAAAAAAAGCTATTTTTGGAGCTTTTCACGCGCACCCATCAAGTGCATAACAAAACAAGTGCCACGTAAACTTAAAAGGTGTAATTTATATAGGACACCGACAAAGTTAAAGGGTGAATCTGGTAATTTTCTACAACCCCAATGGGATATATATATTATCCCTTTCTATTACAAGGGAAAAACGCACGGGGGATTACTTACCAGAGGGGTCCCTCTCGTTTAGCGACGAAGACGCCAAAGGCATCATCCAGCCTCACATCGATGCACTGCTAATAACCGTACTCATCAATAAATCTAGAGTTAAATGTGTGTTAATTGATCTAAGTAGCTCGGCCAACATCATCTGATAGAGGGTCGTAGAGCAATTGGGAATATTGGACCAAACCGTACCGGCAGTACGAGTATTGAACGGGTACAACATGGCATGCAAGATAATGAAGGGTGAAATTACCCTACCAGTAAATATTATTGGGAGTACCCAGGAAAGGAAGTTCTACGTGATCGAGGAGAATACAAGATATAACGTCTTATTCGGGAGGCCATGGGTTCATAGTAGTAGAGTGGTGCCTTCAACCCTACTCAAGCATTGAAATTTCCCACTCCGTGAGGAATCAAAACGGTCTACGGGGAGCAAGCAGACGCAAAAGAGATGTTTACTATCGAGGAAGTAATTCCGATGTCCGCAGACTCGACATCAAAAAATAGGGGACTGGTCGAAGAGAAGAAAACCAAATAGCAATCAACAATCTCGACCCTGATCGGGCCAAAAAAATAGGAGGAGCACACAGCAAATGAGGAGGATGATTATAGTGTAACGAGATCTTTTATAGCACTCGATGAAGCTGATGCCATTAAATCGACAATCAAGGAATTGGAGCAGGTCATACTGATCAGGTACCTACCGAATTGAAAGGTATACCTAGGAACGAGGTTAACTCCCTAGCTCAGGAAAAAACTTATTGATTTTCTTAATACTAATGCCGATTATTTTGCTTGGTAACACTTAGATATAACGGGGATCCCACCAGAGGTGACAACTCACAAATTGAGCTTGGATCCAAAATTTAACCCGATCAAAATAAAAGAGCAGGCCGCAGTCCGAAATCAAACACGCATTCATTAAAGACGAGGTATCTAAAATTTTAAAAATAGGTTTCATCCGAAAAGTTAAATACTCGGATTGGTTAGCTAATTTAGTATTCGTACCTAAAAAAAGAAACAAACTTAGTATGTGTATGGATTATAAGGACCTAAACAAGGCATGTCCAAATGATTCATTTTCTTTTCCTAACATCGATCGAATGATGGATGTGACAGCCGGACACGAGATACTAAGTTTTCTCGATACCTATTCCGGATAAAACCAAATTCAGATGGACAGGGGCGATAAAGAAAAGACTTCTTTTATAACTAAATTTGACAGCTACTATTATAACATAATGTCGTTTGGGTTAAAAATGTCGGTGCCATGTATAAACGCCTAGTTAACAAGATGTAAGAACTAATAGGAAAATTGATGAAAGTTTATATTGATGATATATTAGTTAAGTCCCTACGAGTAAAGGGCCACTTAAAGCATTTAACCTTCACATATTAAAGAAATACAACATGAAGCCGAATCCGGAGAAGTGTGCTTTCGGGGTCAGCTCGGGCAAGTTTCTCGGGTTTATGATATCCGACCAAGGAATAGAGATCAACTCGGACAAGATAATATCCATAGAAGATATCACCATTATTGACGACATCAAGGTAGTACAAAGACTGACCAGACGGATAGATGCATTGGCTCGGTTTATTTCAAGGTCGTCAAACAAGAACCACCGATTTTTCTCATTATAAAAGAATAAGAACGACTTCTCTTGGAACCCAGAATTCCAGCAAGCTTTATAAAAACTCAAACGGCATCTATTGATCCCTCCCTTATTTCACACTCCGAAGGCGAATGAGTATTTATACCTCTACTTGGCCAAATCTGAGGTAGCAGTAAGTGGTGTCTTGTTCGGGGAAGAAGAAAGGTACACAATTTCCAGGGAATTAGAAATGTACATTTAATTTCACCCCATATGTATCGTGACCTCATACCCGTTAAGGAATGTTATGCACAAACCCAAACGCTCAGATCGGTTACCCAATTAAACCGTAGAGATTAGCGGGTACGATATCGAGTACAAACCACGAACTGCCATAAAATCTCAAATTTTAGCAGACTTCGTGGCCGACTTTACGCTGGCCTTGATCCCTGAGGTTGAGAAGGAATTATTGCTCGCCTCGGGGACTAGCTCGAGGGTCTAGACCCTATTTTGGAATAGTGCTTCCAACGCAAAGGAATTCGGGTTGGGAATCTTATTAAAACCACCTACATGTAATGTAATAAGGCAGTCTATTAGAACTGTAAAATTGACTAACAATGAAGCCGAATATGAGGCTATGATTACAGGTCAAGAATTGGCTAAGAGCCTGGGGCCGAGATGATTGAGGCCAAATGTGACTCCCTACTCGTTGTTAACCAAGTCAATGGGACGTTTGAAGTAAAAGAGGGAAAGATGCGAAGATACTTGGATAAGTTGCAAGTGACCTTACGCCAATTCAAGGAATGGACTCTACAGCACGTACCTCGAGATCAAAATAAAGAGGCTGATGCATTGGCTAATCTAGTGTCAATGGTCGACTCTGATAAATTCAACTCTGGAGTAGTAGTGCAATTGATGAACTCGATGATAGAAGAAGGTTACGCCGAGATGAACTCAACAAGTTTGACTTGGGACTTGAGAAACAAATACATACACTACCTTTAGAAAAGGAAATTATCGTCGGATCCCAAGGAATCGAGGGCCCTATGTACTAAAGCTGTCAGGTTTGGCTTGGTCAGTGGAAAATTAATACAAAGATTATTTTTCGAGCTGCAAGATAGGTGTTTGGGTCTGGGGGAGACTGACTACGTAATGAGGGAAGTATACGAGGGTACTTGCGGAAACCATTCGGGAGCAAAATCCTTGGTTCGAAAATTGATCAGAGCCGGTTATTACTAGAACGAGATGGAAAATAATGCAAAAGACTTCGTTCGAAAGTGTAACAAATTCTAGAGGCACGCCCCAATGATTTATAAACCAGGGGAAATGCTTCGCCCGATCATATCCCTTTAGTCGTTTATGAAATGGGGGATGACCATTGTTGGTCCCTTTCCATGGGCACCCGGCAAAGCTCAATACATCATGACCGATTATTTCTCCAAGTGGGTCGAAGCACAGACATTCGAGAAGATTCGAGAAAAATAGGTCATTGACTTCATCCGGAACAACGGGAGAGAGTTCATCGAAGACAAGGTTAACAAGTTTCTTGAAGATTGCAAAATTAAAAAGATCTTGTTGACACTCTACCACCCTAGTGGGAATGGTCAAGCAGAATCATCAAACAAAAATATACTCCAAAACCTGAGGAAGAGATTGACCGACTTAAAAGGAAAGTGGAAAGAAATTTTGCTTGATGGCTTGGACTACTACTTGCAGATTTGCATATTCTAAGGTTATGGGAATTTACTTGTGTGTTGCTATGATTCTCCTGAAGTGAGTTAAGTGAAAAGTTCGTATATGATGAAGTGTTAAAATATTAATGATTTCGGAGTTACGATGAAGATCGTGTTCTATTGTATGTTGGCACGTTGGGTGCAGTGAGTAGCATGGAAACTCGCAGTATGGATTGAGGTTGCATTTTGCTGTTGGTAAGGATGTCATGAGCTCGGATGAGCCAGAAAAAGGTTGAATGATTAAAGTAAATTGGTGTTGTCTTCAGGTCACCCAAGATCGATGTTTTGTGGAAAAAGTCCTTGCATCCTGGTTGAGGATTCTTGATCGCTTTTCAGCGTTAGTGCGGCCGATGGTTTAGATGTACGGACCCATTATTTATTTCGAAAGATTGTGGGGACGTGTTCCACGGGAAATTGTACCAGTGTGGTATGTAGCCACTTGTTTGACTAAAAGATTTAAATCAAGTATGAGGATTGTGGTAATATCATTAATTTGAGAATTTAGGCCTGGAGGGAACTTTGTTTATTGGGTTATAAACTGAGGAGATTGCTCCGGTTATGATGGTTGTTCTTATGTGTTATGAGGAAAAGTGAGTTACTATGGACCTTTGAAAGGTCATTAGCCAAGTTAGTGCAATCAGAAATCAGCTTGAGATCAGTGGATTGATTTGCATGTGAATAGGGCTTTATATCAGGCCAGTTATGTTCATTTCAGTAACACGCTCCTTGTGGAGTAGTCAGGGTGTTATCTGGTTGTCAGACATTTCATGTAGTGATGCATTGCGATGTGTGAGTTGTGAGACGGCCTGAAAAATTGTGTATGTGTTGAGGATCAGCGTGGAAATGATGTATTGTGAGCAAGTTGGCTCTTGGGATTCAGATTTGTATATCGCACCTCAGCTGTTCTTGAGTTTTTTAGCTTATGGCATTGTACGTCCCCTTGGGGATAGTATTATGCACTTAGAGTTCTTGTGACCTAGATTCGGTATTTTATCGCAATGAGCAAATTAGCTCGATGTGTATCTCCTTATGTGAGTACTACGTGTGGATCGGGTGGCACGCTGCCATGTTTATATTGTAAGGATCGGGTGGCATGCCGCCATGGTTATATTGTGAGGATCGGATGGCACGCCGCCAAGCTTATGCTGTGTGGATCGGGTTGCACGCCGCAACAGTGTGATGATCACTGTAGTTTTCTATATGCTAATTTTGTGTGTCCTGCTTCCTATTTTCTAAGGAAAGTCCGTAGTAGTGCGGGAGTTAGGTAATTCCTTCCAGAGTTCGATTTCCTGTTTGTGTTGTGTTCGAATTGGTGGCCTATTGGCGCATTATGGTGTCATATGAGACTTTTGATCGCATTCGGAGTGGCTTATTGCCGAGCAGTTCGTACTGGGTAAGATGAGATTGTGGGATTTAGGATTAGTGCAATCTGATTATATGAAGTATATTAAGGAGCGAAGATCATTATTTGGTTTAGAATGTGGTAATGTTTCTTGTCAGAAGTATAGACTCGATGGTTGGCTGACTCGGCAGTTGATTATAAATTTCGGCATCTTATCCGTCGTGGCAGTATTGTAATAGTTAGAGTAAGACCCATGTAGGTTATGAGGTGCAATGGGAGCATTGGATTCGTGGAATTTCGATTAATTCAAACAAAAATGTTATTGTGGTCCTATGAGTAAAGTGATGCAAAGTGTGAATTCAGCAGAGTTATGCAGTCATGTTTGAGTACAGTGTATAGTAATTAATATGGTGATCGTATGTTGGAAAGGCTCTAAGGCTTATTTGCTTGAATAAAAGGGAATATCTTCAGAATTTATTGAGTCAATGTGCTCAGCTAAGTTGTGGTAGCATGGGGAGGTGCATGAGAAGTTAAACATCAATTTAAGACTACTTCAGTATAGTTCTCAGCACGTTCGAGGACGAACGTATGTTTAAGTGGGAGAGAATGTAACTACCCGACCGGTCGTTTCGAGCCCTAGCGCGTCGTTCAGCAATTTGAGGTCATGAAAAGCTTCATTTCAGGTGTTATGACTAGTACGCGTGGTGGGAATTGAATTTCGGGAAGTTCGGAGTTGGTATGGGAAGAGAATTCTCATTTCGGAAGCTTAAGGTTGAAAGAATAAATTAGGAATGGATTTTTGAGCAAAAGACCTCAGAATCAAGATCTAAAGGTTCCACCAGGTTCGTATGATGATTTTGGACTTGGGCGTATGCCCAGATCGGGTTTTGGATGACCCGGGAGCGTTTTGGCGCCTATTGTGGAAGTTAGCATTTTGGAAGAAATTTCATAAGTTTGGTTGGAAGTGCATTTTAGTGTTATCGATGTCCGTTTGGAATTTCGAAACTAGGAATAGCTCCGTATGGTGATTCTGGAGTTGGGACCGCGATCGGAAGTGAATTCGGAGGCCCGTAGGTCATTTTGAAGTCATTTGGCTAAAGATAGAAAATAGAAGGTTTTGAGAAGATTGACCGGAGGTTGACTTTTTGATATCGGGGTCGGAATCCGATTCCGAAAGTTTGAGTAGGTCCGTAATGTCGAATATGATTTGTGTGTAAAATTTGAGGTCAATCGGACGTAATTTGATAGGTTTAAGCATCGAAAGTAGAAGTTGGAAAGTTCGAAGTTCATAAAGCTTGAATCGGGGTGTAATTCGTGATTTTAGCGTTAATTGATGGGATTTGAAGCCTCGAGCAAGTCCGTAATGTGTTTTGGGAATGGTTGGTATAATTGGTTGGGGTGCCGGGTGAATTCCAGGTGGTTAACGGATCGAAAAGTGGAATTTGGGAAGGCTTGAGTCATAACCGCATCTGCAGTTCTTGGACCGCAGAAGCGAGACCGCAGATGCGGTCAAACGCTCATAGAAGCGGAAGGGGGCCAGGTCCAAGGAAATCGCAGAAGCGGCCCAGAGACCGCAGAAGCGGTTCCGCTTAAGTGGCCCCCAAACCGTAGAAGCGGTCAGCTTCCTTTTGCCTAAAGCCGCAGAAGCGGCGAAAATTCGCAGAAGCGGAAGCAGCTGGGGCAGTGAGATGTTTTAGGTTCGGGGTTGAGTTCATTTCAACCCCATTTTTCTTCCATTGGAGTCGATGGGGAGCAGCTTGGAGGTGCTATTTTCGTCACTTGTCATGAGGTAAGTAATTTATGCTAGCTTTGAGTTAAATACAAGGTTTATACATGGATTTGGGCAAGGAAATTATAGAAATTTGGGGTTTTGGTGGAAAACCTATGAATTTACATTTCTTCGGATTTGACCACAATTTTGAGTATGGAATTAGGAGAAAATCATATATTTGAGTTCCTAAGGTCATGGGTAACCTTTGTCTTCAAGAAATTTCGGAATTCGGGCACGTAGGCCCGAGGGTATTTTGGTTATTTCTCTAAGCGGAGTTGGGAATCTGTGTAATTTTATATTCTAACAAGTATTTGAGCATGTTCTCATTAGTTTGTCGTTAATTGGCCAGTTTTGGTGCATTGTGCGTCGGTTCAAGCCTTCGGGAGAATGTAATATGCTGGTTATGAGTCTTCGAAGTGAGGTGAGTCTCCTTTTTAATCTTGTGAGGGGGAATTTACCCCATAGGTGAAGTAATTGATTATGTGCTCCTATTTGTGGGGGCTATGTACGCACGAGGTGACGAGAGTCCGTGCGTAGCTACTATTATGCTATTTTTCGGGTAGTTAGGACCCAAAAGCATGTTGTACGTGGATTAATTGTGAACCCATTGGTAGCTTGAATTGCTTAACTCACATCGAATTAGTAAGTGAATTTCTAAAAGGATTAAACTTCATTTCTTAAATTGTTAAAGGAGAATTGGTTTTATTTGAATAAATATTCCCTGATAAGTTCTTATTTGACTGATTGAGCATGTATTCTTATGTGTACCTGCGTCGCATGCATGATTCGCGAGCGGGGTATGTGTTTATTTATGGAACGGGCCGAATGCCTTGGCAGATTAAATTGATGCATCTATGGTACAGGCTGCTCGACCCTCGGCAGTGCACAATTTACATTTCTGTTGGAGCGGGCCGTCGACCTCGGCATGATTTGCGCATGTTTGTGCTGTTGTCTTGAACTTATTAAAGTTGCTACTGTCTCACCCTGGCTTGAGATTAATTTGGTGATAATAAAGAGGAATTGTTGAAATTTCCTATGAAAGAATTATATGTTTACGTGTTACCTCTACTTGGATTAAAAATCATGTTTATAAAATAAATCCACAGTTTAATATATATATTAAGGATGAGCAACTATTGGACCATTAGAGAATGTCAAAGTTGGCCATCTCGTCTCTACTCCTTCAGGATTAGGCGGGATACTCACTGGGTACACGTTGATTACGTACTCATACTACACTTCTGTGCATTTTTGTTGCACGGGTATGTATACCTCTAGCAGCCTACTGGGCGTGGCAGCATGGATGACTTCTGGACTAGGTGAGCTACATTGTTCGAGATGACCCGCAGCTAGTGTAGTTCTTTCCAGTGCTTTCTTATTATTTATTCCCTGTCCACTGTATTTCAGACATATGATGTATTTTTATTTTCCCATATCGATAGCTGCTCATGCACTTGTGACACCGGGTTCTGGGATGGTTTTCGAAAGATTCGTACTAATCATTTATTGTTTACTTTGAATTGTAGTAAAGATTGTTTTTAATTATGAAAAATGGTAGGAAAAATCCTAGATTTTCAAAGGTATTAAAAGAGAATTTAATTAATAATTTATTTGGCTTGCCTGACAGACCTGTCCGGCGCCACCATGACCCTTAGTGGATTTTGGGTCGTGACAACATGGTATCAGAGCACTAGGTTCCCGTTGGACTCCCGAGTCATGAGCAAGTATAGTAGAGTCTTGCGGATCGGTACGGAGACGTCTGTACTTATCCTCGGGAGACTACAGGGTTGTTAGGAGTACTTCCCTTCTTGATTTCCTTTTCGTGCGGTCCGATTCCTTTGAGGCTTATGCCTTTGATTTCTTCATATTCAATCTTACGCGAGCGCTTGTTATAAATCAAAAACTGAAGGATTGTAATGGCACTACAAATGTGGTGCGGGATGATTTTCCCGGTATAGTTGATTGGACTATTATAGTCGCATTTTGGAGGGATATTCTAGTGTTTCAGCTCAGTAACAGAACTTCTAAGATCCTTGAGGCTAGGCACGGGTTGCCATGATGCTTATGAGCGATTATTCCACGATGTTGTTATAATGGTAGGGTGTTGCCCACGTGTCGGGGCAGTGAATAAATTGAAGGGAGGTTTACTCAGCGTGTAATCAAGGGATTCAGTATTTTATTCCCGGCAGGGAAAAGTCAATCAAACTAAGGATAGACAGATGTGGACTGGTGGAAGTAATGAAACGTGGTAATTGCAAGCGTGGTGGAGTTCTCCTCTATATGGGGGTGATGTTGTCCTAATTGAACGCTTTAAGTTTGTCAGTGTTATGATATGCTACAAATCACCTTTGCGGCAAGATATTGCGAAATAGTATTGGAGGTACAACTATCAAATATCGCAGGGTGCGGTGGTTCTAGATTTAATCAGTATTTCAAGATGTTGACGGTTCAATAAAGACGACCTTCGAAAAGGTTTGGGGTTAGTAGGAAATTGTGGATTCGAGTTTTATGAAGATAAATTTTATTAAGACAATGACTGGGCAGCAAAAGATAAGAAAGGCATGTGGGAAGTATCAGGCGGAGTTTTAAACTTCTAAAAGGCCAGGCTTAGGGAGCGCAGGCCGAACAGTCAATTGAAAGAGTGAGTTCGCCTAAAGTGGGAGAGTGGCGGAGCTGTATAGGGCCTAGTAGTAGGATGACTATGCGCCTAAGGATAGTTTGGAAGGATCTGGGATCTTAGCGACGGGCAATGGAAGTCTGTAGAGTTAATTTGAAGCATGAGGTTGGTATGCGGCAAGAGATTTGGTATGACGGAAAGGAGCTGCTTGAAATGAAGAAAGATGTAGCATGACTTTGAAGTGGAAGGATGTTGTCACGCATTTAATGGGTGACCACGAGGGGTAAATGGACTGGTACAGCTAGGGAGTGAGCTTGGACTCAGGAGGGTTATTCCCTGTGAGCAGTTTAGCGGTCGCGTGGTTGGCGAGGCTTCTGCGAAGAGTTCTACGGGTCATGCAGCAAAGGGAACTGTTGTGTGAATGTTGTTAAATGATTTAGAGCATCAAATTGGGTTTTTACAGTAAGATATCGAGATTGCTGGCGATTGATTGCGCAAGGTTATGTCAATAAGTGATTAAGAATCGTCATGAACTCCAGAGTTTTGTAATAATGGCTTCAATCTAAGTGGGAGAGTCCCACCGCCTATGATTGGGTTGCATTGTTAACTACTTGCGAGGTTTCTGGTTATTAGCATACTGAGGGGTTATCCCAGCTACGGAAAAATACCATAAGTAGTAATTTGAGCAAAGGAATTATTAAAGATGTGCTATGGTTAGCCTTATGGGCTCATGTTCGAACTTGGGAAAAGATTCAAGATTTATGCCATGTATAGAAGCGGCTTAAAAGGGGAGTGACTCTGCCAGGTGCTTCATTGAGAGGGTATTAATGTGCTAGAAGATTCAGGGAGTTGAATATATTCGGGATCAAGTCAGAGTGGGCGGCTCTCAGCAATGGTCCTAGCGGATTCAAAGAGGTAAAAGGTGGTTCTTAATGATTTCGAGCCTATGAGTACAGTTAAGAATCAAGCTTTGTATCAGCTTATGGAAGAGTGCCCAGAATGTTCTATGATATTTTGACTTGTGGTGTAGCATTGGAGAGATATAAAATAGTTCGTGGGATTTGAGACAGCATGGTTTTGTGATTCAAGGTCACTCGAGGTGAGTATAGATGGAGTATGTTACGTGTTGAATGGAGTTAGTCTTATTTCTAAGGCAAGCAAGGATAAGTTGGAAGAAGGTGGATTGATTAGCCATAGTTGAATTTGGCATGTTGAGGGTCTGTGATCACTTCATTCAGCATGATCGAGTCATGCGTATGATTTATGGCGGTACGTGTGAGGTTTGTCGGCCGCCGTAATTGATGTTATTCAGAAGCATTCTTCTGTTATGGCTTGTTAAATCAAAGCGGATTCCGGAAGAGTTATGGTGGCTTGGACCACTACTTGCAGATTTGTATATTCTAAGGTTATGGGAATTTACTTGTGTGTTGCTATGATTCTCCTGAAGTGAGTTAAGTGAAAAGTTCGTATATGATGAAGTGTTAAAATATTAATGATTTCGGAGTTACGATGAAGATCATGTTCTATTGTATGTTGGCATATTGGGTGCAGTGAGTAGCATGGAAATTCGCAGTGTGGATTGAGGTTGCAGTTTGCTGTTGGTAAGGATGTCACGAGCTCGGATGAGCCAGAAAAAGGGTGGAATGATTAAAGTAAATTGGTGTTGTCTTCAGCGTCACCCGAGATCGATGTTTTGTGGAAAAAGTCCTTGCACCCTAGTTAAGGATTCTCGATCGCTTTTCAGCGTTAGTTGGGCCGATGGTTTAGATGTGCGGACCCATTATTTATTTCGAAAGATTGTGGGGATGTTTTCCACTGGAAATTGTACCAGTGTGGTATGTAGCCACTTGTTTGGCTAAAAGATTTAAATCAAGTATGAGGATTGTGGTAATATCATTAATTTGAGAATTTAGGCCTGGAGGGCACTTTGTTTATTGGGTTATAAACTGAGGAGGTTGCTCCGATTATGATGGTTGTTCTTATGTGTTATGAGGAAAAGTGAGTTACTATGGACCTTTGAAAGGTCATTAGCCAAGTTAGTGCAATCAGAAATCGGCTTGAGATCAGTGGATTGATTTGCATGTGAACAGGGCTTTATATCAGGCCAATTGTGTTCATTTCAGAAATGCGCTCCTTGTGGGGTAGTCAGGGTGTTATGTCATTGTCAGACATTTCATGTAGTGATGCATTACATCGTGTTAGTTGTGAGACAGCCTGAGAAACTGTGTATGTGTTGAGGATCAACGTGGAAATGATGTATTGTGAGCAAGATGGCTCTTGGGATTCAGATTTGTATATCGCACCTCAGATGTGCTTGAGTTTTGTAGCTTATGGCGTTGTATGTTCCTCAGGGATAGTATTATGCACTTAGAGTGCTTGTGACCTAGATTCGGTATTTTATCGCAATGTGCAAATTAGCTCGATGTATATCTCCTTATGTGAGTTCTACGTGTGGATCGGGTGGCACGCCGCCATGGTTATATTGTGAGGATC
>MU743366.1:96582-124667 GCA_026770625.1 Nicotiana glauca
TAAAAGGATTAAACTTCATTTATTAAATTGTTAAAGGAGAATTGGTTTTATTTGAATAAATATTCCCTGATAAGTTCTTATTTGACTGATTGAGCATGTATTCTTATGTGTACCTGCGTCGCATGCATGATTCGCGAGCGGGGTATGTGTTTATTTATGGAACGGGCCGAACGCCTCGACAGATTAAATAGATGCATCTATGGTACGGGCCGCTCGACCCTCGGCAGTGCACAATTTACATTTCTATTGGAGCGGGCCGTCGACCTCGGCATGATTTGCGCATGTTTGTGATGTTGTCTTGAACTTATTAAAGTTGCTATTGTCTCACCCTGGCTCGAGATTAATTTGGTGATAATAAAGAGGAATTGTGGAAATTTCCTATGAAAGAATTATATGTTTACTTGTTTCCTCTACTTGGATTAAAAATCATGTTTATAAAATAAATCCACAGTTTAATATATATATTAAGGATGAACAATTATTGGACCATTAGAGAATGTCAAAGTTGGCCGTCTCGTCTCTACTCCTTCGGTATTAGGCGGGATATTCACTGAGTACACTTTGATTACGTACTCATACTACACTTTTGTGCATTTTTGTTGCACAAGTATTTATACCTCTAGCAGCCTACTGGGCGTGGTAGCATGGATGACTCTGGGAATAGGTGAGCTGCATTGTTTGAGACGACCCGCAGCTAGTGTAGTTCCTTCCAGTGCTTTCTTATTATTTATTCCATGTCCACTGTATTTCGGACATAAGATGTATTTTTATTTTTCCATATCGATAGTTGCTCATACACTTGTGACACCGGGTTCTGGGATGGTTTTCGAAAGATTCGTACTAATCATTTATTGTTTAATTTGAATTGTAGTAAAGATTATTTTTAATTATTAAAAATGGAAGGAAAAATCCTAGATTTTCAAAGGTATTAAAAGAGAATTTAATTGATAATTTATTTGGCTTGCCTGACAGAGGTGTCCGGCTCCACCACGACCCTTAGTGGATTTTGGGTCATGACAGGCAGGGAAGCTCTAATCCTGGTTGAAGTAGGAGAACCGAGCATATGGTTTCAATACGCTACCAAGACGTCGAATGACGAGGCCATGGTCACGAGCTTAGACTTATCGAACGAAAGCCGCCGAAGATGCCCTAGTCCAGTTGGCAGCCCGAAAGCAATGAATGGGGAGATACTACAATCGAAAGGCTAACCTTCGACACTTCCAAGTTGGGGACTTGGTATTAAGGAAAGTTGCATTGCATATGAAGAACCCAAACAGCAGGAAACTAGGCCAAAACTGGGAAGGTCCGTTCAAAGTCATCAGTATAACAAGGAAAGGCTCGTATAAGCTCGAGTCATGAAATGGTATACAGCTACCCAACAACTGGAATGTGGCACACTTAAAGCGGTACTACTGCTATATTATGAACACAATTTCTTTTGTAGTTTATTAAGCTTTGAACTAACCGTGCAGGTATTCGATCGAGGTCAAATCTGAGGATTAGGTCTGAAAGCATGTGTTGCACCCTTTTTCCCTTGGACCAATTTTTTCCCAAAGTGGGTTTTACAACAAGGTTTTAAACACGGCAATAGTAAAATGTGTCACCCTAGTTAGGACGACCATGGATACATGCAGTTAGGGCATTTTCTTCTACTCTGCACCAGGTTGTAAAGCTCGAGTAGAATCATCAAGAGGTGGTCATTCATAGAGATGGAAGCAACCCTATCAACACCAACTAGACTGTGCCAGTCATCGAAATAGGAGGAAATTAGTGGGGAAGACAATACACCGCATTGAGCGAGTAAAAGCAATTAAGAAGGATCGATGGTGGAGCAATAAAATAGAAAGCATATTGTTGTGGACGAGATATGAACCGGGCAAGGGAATTAGCCGAAAGCTTCAGGGGATCACAGAACCCATACGCCAGCAGTATTATGGCACGACCTTTGGGCTCGAATATGAATATACTATACAAGAATATCATAATTGGATACCATCGTGGCGCGCCAATTATTATCCGCTGGAACAACCCATACCACTGATGCACCAGACATTCCACTAGACTAACATAATGTAGGGATATGAGGAAGTCAAGATTTTGGCCGGTATGAGGAAGTTGTTTCTGGAGGAGGAAAATATGGACTGCAGTGCTATTTTAAAAGAGTAGGAGGAGGAAGACCTTACTATTCAAATAGTGGGAGGAGGAAGACCTTACTATTCAGATAGCGGGAGGAGGAGTAGTTCCCAATAACTGGACCGTTGCACCATCTCGAGCCCACCGAGTACCTGGGTAGCCTAGCAGAATTAGCATGACTTATTTTTAAACTGTTTTTGAGCATTTAAGACATTTTTAGTATTTTGTTCTGAAATAATTACTCGAGCCATCGAGTCGTACTTGTTGACAATTTTAAGCTTTATTAATACATTATTGCTTTTTGTATTTATTATTATCTTATTATATTATTTTTAGCATAATTATTACATATCCTCATGAACCTACGATTGTAATATGTAATGAGACAACACAACATCATGATAAATGATTCGGAAGATTTACAAGATGATATAATACCTGAGGAAATTGTTAAAGAAATAGAGAATTGTGAGAACAAACCAAAGTCCAACTTGGAAGAAATTGAGGAAATTAACTTAGGGGATTCTAAAACAATCAAAGAAACTCGCATAAGAATTTATCTATCACCATCAGAGAAGGAAGAGTATATCAGGTTTTTGAAGGAATATGAGATATTTTCGCATGGTCCTACGATAATATGACAGGGTTAAGCACATCTATAGTAGTTTACAAGCTACCTACTAACCTCATGTGTCCGCCAGTAAAGCAGAAACTTAGAAAATTCAAGCCAGATATGAATTTGAAGATAAAGGAGGAGGTCACCAAGCAAATCAAAGCTAAGGTATTCGAGTGGTCGAATACCCGACCTGGTTAGCCAATATTGTACAGTTTTGAAGAAAGATGGGAAAGTCAGATTGTGTATTAACTATCGAGATCTGAATAGAACAAGTCCTAAGGATGATTTCCCATTGCCCAACATACACATATTGATATACAAATATGCCAAGCATGAACTCCAATCCTTTGTGGATTGCTCCGCAGGATACCAGCCGATCTGGATGGATGAGGAGGACACCAAAAAATAGCCTTTATCATACCATGGGAGATATATTATTACAAAATGATGTTGTTTGGTTTGAAGTATGCTGGGGCCAGCTATGTGAAGTCCATGACGGCTATCTCCCATGATTTGATACATAAGGAGATGGAGGTATACGTGGATAATATTATCATCAAATCTAAAAGGTGTTCAGATCACATAGCAGACTTGAAGAAGTTCTTTGCCCGACTTTGAAAATACAATTTGAAGTTGAACCCTGCAAAATGTGCCTTCAGAGTCCGTGTTGGGAAGTTGTTGGGTTTCATCATCAGCCGCCGGGGTATTGAGCTAGACCCGTCGAAAATCAAAGTTATTCAGGACTTGCCACCACCAAAGAACAAGAAGGATATGATACATTTTCTAGGACGCCTCAATATATCAGCCGTTTTATAGCATAATCAGCAGTGATATGTGAGTCGATCTTCAAGATGCTGAGGAAAGATACTGTAACAAACTGGACTGAAGAATGCCAGAAAGCCTTCAATAAAATCAAGGAGCACTTATCTAAACTGCGGTGTTGGTCCCGCCAGAACTAGGAAGACCTCTGCTATTGTATGTGTCCGTGTTGGATGGAGCCTTTGGTTGCGTTCTGGGAAAACATGATGAAACTGGGAGGAAAGATAAAGGTGATATATTATTTGAGTAAGAAGTTCACACCTTTCGAGGTCCGTTACTCTTTGCTGGAGGGCACTTGTTGTGCTTTGACATGGTTATCCCAGAAGTTGAGACATTATTTCTGTCCGTAAACTACATATCTCATATCAAGGATGGATCCACTAAAATACATCTTTTAGAAACTTGTGCCTACGGGTAAGTTAGAAAAGTGGCAGATATTACTAAGCGAGTTCGACATTATCTATGTGACTCAGAAGGTAGTCAAGGGGAAAGCATTGGCCGATCACTTAGCAAAGAATCCCGTAGACGGAGGATATGAACCATTGAAAATGTATTTTCCTAGCGTGGAAGTGTCATTTATAGGAGAAGATATTGCCGAAACATATGACGGTTGGAGAATGTTTTTCGATGGAGCAACAAACTTCAAGAGAGTGGGCATCAGAGTTGTTTTAGAATCAGAAATGGGTCAACATTATCCGGTATCCGTAAAACTTAGGTTCCCATGCACCAACAATATGGCAGAATATGAGGCCTGTATCTTAGGACTCAGGTTGGGCATCGACATGAACGTTCGGGAGTTACTGGTAATCAGAGATTTTCATCTATGGGTACACGAGGTACAAGGAGAATGGGCTACTAAGAATACTAAAATATTTGCGTACTTGTATTGTATATAAGAATTGATCAATAGGTTCATAAAAATAGAATTCAATCATGTTCCAAGGATCCAAAATGAGTTCGCAGATGTATTAGTTACCCTGTCTTCCATGATACGACATCCAGACAAGAATTACATTGATCATATCCCAATAGTGATTCGTAAAGCCAGCTTATTATGCTCATGTTGAAGAAGAGTTTGACGAAACCCATGGTTCCATGATATCATGGAAAATTTGGAGAAAGGAGAATACCTTGAAAATTCCATGCACACTCAAAAGCACACACATCGAAGATTGGGAAATCATTTCTCGTAGAGCGAAGGAATTCTATATAGAAGGACTCCTAACTTGGGATCGTTGTGATGTGTTGTTGCCAAGAAGGCATCTAGATTGCTTGAAGAAATACATGCTAGAACTTGAGGACCTCACATGAACGGGTTTGTTCTAGCCAAGAAAATTTTGAGAGCATGGTATTTTTGGATGACCATGGAAAAAGAATGCATCAAATATGTTCAAAAGTGTCACCAATTTACATGTCGATATGGTACGAGAACCACCCAATGAACTCAATGCAACGAGCTCACCCTGGCCTTTCTCTACTTGGGGCATGGATGTCATCGGACCAATTGAATCCGCTGATTCAAATGGACACAGTTCCATTTCGGTGACTATAGATTACTTCACAAAATGGGTCGAAGTTGTTTCCTATAAGGCTGTGACTAAGAAGGTCATAGCAGATTTTGTCCATGATCATATCGTTTGTCAATTTGGAATACCTGAGTCAATCATTACTGACAATGCCGCCAATCTCAATAGTGATCTAGTGAAAGCTATGTGCGAAAAATTCAAGATCAAGCGTCGAAACTCTACAACATACAGGCGACAGATGAATCGAGTCGTAGAAGAACTCAACAAGAACATCAAGAAGATATTGAGGGAAATGGTGGATAATTACAAGCAATGGCACGAGAAGCTACCATTTGCTTTGCTCGGATACCGCGCCACAGTTCGTACGTTAATTGGGGAAACCCCCTATCTACTGGTCTATGGTACCAAAGTCATTATCCTATCGAAATGGAGATTCCTTCCTTAAGGATCATACAAGAGGTCGAGCTCAGCGACGCGGAATGGATACGAAACTGATATGAATAGTTAGCTCTTATTGATGGTAAGAGGATGAACGTAGTGTGTCATGGTCAGCTCTCTTAGAATAGAATGGAAAGGGATTTCAACAAAAAGGTTAGATCGGGGCAATTAGTGTTGAAGCAGATCTTCCCACATTAGGAAGAAGCAAAGGGGAAATTCTCACCCAACTGGCAAGGCCCTTTCATTGTTCATCGAGTACTGACAGGAGGAGCGCTTATACTTGTAGAGATAGATGGAGAAATATGGCCAAGACCTACCAATTCAGATGCAGTCAAGAGATATTACGTTTAATATTATATTTGCACTTTCTATTTGATGTAACCTGAACGTTGGCTGACCTGATTCCCATTTAAGCAGGGATATGTAGTACATGGGTTTAGTCACATCATAATAAAATATTCATCCCCATCTATGGTCAGAATATGGGGAAAGATTTTGAGTTTGTCAATCTCATTACGCCAAGGATCGCCAAGAAGTGTATCGCAAGAAATATGCATATAAACTGGGGCTGAATTTTGAGGAGTGTCCTTAAAATTCAGAGTTGAGAAGGTTGCAATGTCTCAAAGCGTGTCACAAACTCCGATTCAAACATTATTTTTTTTATGCATCATCACATATTTTGAAAAAAAATGTATTTTTTTATATAAATGATTTATCACAAATGCATATTTTTCAAAAATGTCATTTTTTGTAGTAGCCAGACGTTACCCAAGGTGACTCGGACAAGGAGCAAAGACAAAACGAAGAATCGAAGGCACGAACCAACTTTCCCCTGAAAATCATGATTTTTTTTTGGATGCAGGAACATGGGATTAACAAACACGTCAACAAATATATACATACAACAAGATCAATATCTTTACACCGACAGAAGTCGCCAAACACAAATGCGTCAAACTAAGAATCACTTTCCTCCTCATATTTAATCTTCACCTATTCATTGCATGAGACTGAGCACTGTCTCCATTCTTTTCATGAGGCTAAGCATTGCCTTCATCATTGCATAAGGCTAAGCAATGTCTTTTCTTGTATAAGATCAAGAATTGTCTCCATTCTTTGCACGAGGCTAAGCACTGCCTCCATCATTGTATAAGGCTAAACACTGCCTTTTCTTGCATGAGACCAAGCATTATCTCCATTCTTTGCATGATTCTAACCACTGCCTTCATCATTGCATAAGGCTAAATGTTGCCTTTTCTTGCATGAGACTAAGCGCTGCCTCCATAACTGCACAAGGCTAAGCATTGTCTTTCTTTGCATGAGACTAAGCACTGTCTCCATTCTTTGCATGAGGTTAAGCACCGCATCCATCATTGCATAGGTCTAAGCACTACCTTTATTTGCATGAGACTAAGCACCGTCTCCATTACAGTGCATGAGGCTAAGCATTGCCTCCATAATTGCATAAGGCTGAACGCTGCCTTTTTTCGCATAAGGTTAAACATTGACTAATCTCTACCATGTCTCCTTCTCGCGTACAAACAAGCATCAGGTGTTCCCTTTATCAAACGATCAATATCTCTGCATCTTTTCATTTCATCGGCTGAAATATTGTCACATTGTCCGAAGGCATCATAGTCTGAAGGCATCATCCTCACAGCCCGAAGACATCATGACATGGAATAAGGATCTCTCAAAATGGCACATCATTATTCAAAGGCATCAGAGACCAGAGGCATCATCCTCATAGCCCGAGGACACCATCTCTGATCTGCGAATCCCTTATCATACGCTTCATGGCCTAGGACGTCATAGTCTAAGGCCATCATCCTTACCATCCAAAGACAACTCTCATGGTTTGAAGAGAGTTTATATCATGTTTAAATTTTCGCAATAACCTCATATATTCTCATGCATCATATTTTAAGTTTTGCAGGTAACTCGGGAGGTTACCATTCTACAAACAAGAGCGATTCTCGATCTAGTTTCCGTTCACATCCTTCGATCATCTCAAACGTAACTGATGATCAACAACTGATTATCCCTTATCCTGTAATCGCTCAAATATTTTCCTTATACATACTTAACGGTCGAATTCGCATTCACCGCTCCATTTGAAATTATCCATTGCTCATGACACTGTCATACCCTAAAAGACCCTCTATTGAAACACACGACCACTCGTATAACAACTCTATCGGTTTTGTTCGCTGTTGGATCCAGAATCACACATAGCCTGATTCTCGTAACACCAGGGATATGTAAGCAACTTAGGAACCAAGGTATGGCCCCTATTTTTCAAAAAAATACATCTTCACTTGTTTTGGACAAAATTGGTCATCATTTTCTTTACCCGATAACTCTTTCATCATTCCCGAATAAAGAGGGGCAGTTGTTGATAAAAATATTTGCCCTCACATTTTTATAAATATTATATATACTTTCAAATATCATCATTTCTGCATCATCACCAATTTACAAGAGTCATATAAGTATTTTCTGTAATTTTTCATAATTTTCAAGGCTTTGAAATTGATTCTCTTTCATTTAAAGTGTTCAATTATTAATTATCCTTTTAAATTACTTTGTGATGACTTAATCATCCAAGTTTATTATTTACATCCACATATATATATTTTTACTTTATTTCATATAATTATATTTGTATTTTTTGAGCTATTTACATAATTTTGCAATAATATCCTATATTTTATGCATAATTATATTTATTACATTATTCATGCTAAAATAGAATTTTTTATATTTTTATAATGTTAAATAATTATTTTTAATTCTTTTATTGTATAAGTAATATTTTTATTATTTATTAATTATTTTTATAAATTATTGTAATAAATTTCATATATTTAATTTAAAGCCCCAACATAGGGCTAATTTCATACCAAAATCTAGCCCAAACCATTATCCCAATAGCCCTAGCCCAAACCAAATGACCCCTGTGACCAACCCGGTCGGGTCCCATTTAAAACCACCCGCCCCGCCTTTCTTTTTATCTTGGTTATTGATCTCTCAAGATCAACAATCCACAATCACCCAACTCCTTTAATTAACCAAACCCCGTGAAATCCTACCCATTTCTCCTAAGGTGTCCCACCCCCTCAAACGCTCAATATCCTCTTCTTCTATCCTTCTGTAAAAAAATCCTAGCAGCCGCCTCCCTTATCCTCTCTAACTGCGACCTGAATATGGAATCTCTCCATGATTTCCTTTCCATATACGCTCTCTCTCTTTGTTACTTATAATTATGGTCTCACCTAGTACTTGCCTATTTTTGGCAAGTACCATGTCTCGAATCAAGAGCAATCATCTCAATCTTCAAGATCTAGACAGTATTTCGTTTGTACACATTCATAGCAAGGTTATGTGGATCTGATTCACCAAGACCTTCAGTCAATCTATGATTCCAATCAAACTAGGGTTTGCTTGATTTTTCTCCTAGTCCGATTCTAAATCGATTTTGCATGTTATGCTTTCCTTTATTATGTTTAATTGATTGTTTTTCCTTGTTTGTTTGTTTAATTTCGCTACTGTATATACCCTTCCCCAATCCTCCTAAAACGGATCTTAATCACTGGTATACTCTCTAATTCTCACTTACTCTATAGTTCTAAACTTGAGACCTTGTTCGGTTGAAAGCCAAGGCCATTGGAATTTGATTGTGTTCCTTTCTTAGTGCGAGCACTGCCAGGGGTTCATCTAAAATCCTTGGGAACTCTGACGCACTGGGATTTTTGGGTTCTGCTGCTCTTTTACTATTAGCGATTAAAGTACCGCTGAAAACTATTCTTCTTACTTTCTTGTTCGTTAATTCGTAACTAGTAAGTGTTTTTTCCCCATTGCAGTTGCATTCTCTATACGTTTGTGTTCATGTTACGTATATCTATGTTACTGAGAACTTTATGAATCAATATGCTACTATGTCGCCTCTATTTTCACCCCTATTTTCTCTGAAATTATTCTTGTGGCTCTATATTTTTCTAGCATCTGAGCTTGCCTAAATTCTAATCCTGATTCTGGTTTTCTAAAGCATGTTTATCCTAGTGTGTTTGTATGCTTAAATTTTTGCTAATCCTAATTTTATCTTTGGATTCTTTTGATAAATTAATTCATGCCTAGAATGTGTTCTAATTCCTGTTGAGTCATTCATGTGAAACTTAATACTTTCATAGGGTTAATTCCTAATCATGTTATTAGCTCAAACATGATTTTCCTGCTACTTGTAAACTCTAATGTGTGTTCCCTGACTTTTTTAATCTTGTGTTCTTTAATATTGCCTAAGAATTCTGAGACGAAATTCAATATCTGGCCTTTTCTCCTATATATGGTTAACCCCCTAGTTCATGCCTATCCTCTCAACCTAAGAATGATACTTTCATCTACCATGAATCCTAATGTCTGCTTGTTGACATATTCTTTACCTACTATAAGTTCTTAGAATCTTGTGTTGTAGTTAGTGTCCATCTTGTTAGATCTCATGATCAACTAAGTAGGTTTGCCAAATAATGCTACCAACATGATTGTTATACAAGGCTTTCCTGTTAGAATTTCTGTAGGAAGATTGTACTCCACCCTCTTCTTGTGCATGATTCTGCTTGGATGCCGTATGCAATTCTTTAAGTTGGTTCTTTTTTTTTTTTGAGACAGTGTTTGCAGTGGTTTAGTGGTTTATTATACCTTACCCTTATCCTTTTCAATCTTGTTTTTTTGGAATTATTTGCCCGTATGTGTCTTTGATGCATGTCAACTGAGCATGGCCCTATATATTGGCTGAGACTGCAGTTCGTTTAGTTGTGAAACTAAGTGTTTAAATTGCCCCATGCGTAGTTCTATTGCCTGTATGGTTACTCTAGTATCCATTAACTTAATTACTAGGATTGTTTCAGCCTGGTATGTTGGGTATGCCTTTGGTATTTGGGGTCTAAAGCAAATTGTAGGCCCCTAGAGTTTGGGCCTGCTGTCCGCCAGAAGTTCTAAGCATATTTGAAGGCCTAGATGTTTTCTAGGTTGTTCTTTATTTGTATTTGAACCTGTAATTATTCAATTGGTCTATAATAACTTATAAAACTGAATGATGGGGAAATTAGTATGAAAAAAGGGGCTGGCGGTATTTTGATTTTCGTATGAACGGGTAGAAAATATGCTTATAGGATTCAACTACCTTGTTTGCTATGTGTTTAACGTGCTCCTATTCTACACACTTATAAAAAGCATGCTTATAGGAAATCGCACATACTCCACTCAATTGTCTAAAGCATGTTTAAGTATTTGTTATACTTGTTTCTAAGTTTATTATTGTGCACACTTAAACAGCATGCCTATAGAATACAATAATGCATATTTTGCTAATGCTCCTCAAGATACCATGTTTATAAGGTTTCGATTAATCAATCAATCAATTACTTCTACTACTCTTAGCATGCTTCACTTTTAGATATCATAACGATAGGGTTTTAATTAATTAATCAACTTCTTTCTATTACTTTTACACTACCTCACTTAGATGACATGCCTATAGGAATAAAATGTTATAAGACTAAGTCTAATTATCGAATTTTAGAAATCCTGCCTATAGGATACTCTTACTCACCTAGAAGAACTGTTTATGAAACTAATGCTATTAACACTAGGCTATCAAGTTGTTTCACTACCTCGCTACACGAACAATGTAGATGTCATGCCTATAGGTTTGTAATACCTTTAATCTGCCATCCATTAGCTTAAGTCAAAACACTGTCTGTACATTAATGGAAATTAGAATTACCTAGAAATCATGTCTATAGGACTTAACGACTCTAATGCGTTTTAATTCTAAAAACTATCTACTGCCTAATTTGTCGCGTGCATTTGTTGTTTAGGTGTGGAGGTCAACTTGAGCCTTTTCTTGCATTTATATGTAGTCCTATATGTTTTGAATGTGCGCCTAGTTTTTATCATTTTGAGCATCCTAAGTAAAGTATAGAACCACCTAATAATAGGTCCAAAGCCTCCTGGATCATAGGCATGGGACGGGTAGTGCATGCATAGAGTATGACCTAGAATTGAATTAAAGCGCTTTTAAGTAACAACTTAAAGATAGTAATCGGATAGCAGGAGAAGATAGTCTGTGCCCGATGAATAATAAGAGCAAGCCCTACCCTAAAGGAGTTGTGAAATATTATTTATGTTGCACGGGTGATCCATTAGGCTAAAAAACTTAGGACCCCCCTTCCTTTTATATGATTGTTGTTCACACTTAGTCATTAAATATAGATCAATGCAGTTGTACCCTTGTAATCTTTAAGACTTGTACCGATTATTTATATAGTTTAATTCTTATGTTATTTTTCTTTACACATGTTTATGTTATAATAGAACCTTCAACTTCCATATCTTTCTTCACTTATATGATCACCTAACTTAATTATATAATCCACATAGAGTAAACTTCGGCCGAAACCCACCGTTGTGGACCTCGAAGAGTGCCTAACACCTTCTCTTTGAGGTAATTTGAGCCCTTACCTGATCTTTGGTGATATAGATTAGACAAACAGAGTTATTTACAAATAGGTAACATATCACACCTTAAAGTCGTTAGGTGGCAACTTTTCTCTTTTAGTATCCATCTAAAAGAGTTGTCACGTGTCGAAACCCGCTTTCGCAAGAAAAAGGGGCGCGACAAGCATCAAACCAAAATCATGCCAAAGCAATGATATTCATATGTCATCATATTTGTGAAGGTTTGAAAATAGAATATCTCACTGTTAAGATCCGTTTATAATGTGGAATAATTTAAAAGATAGATATGACCACTTGGAGATGGTCGTTCTTCCACAGGCTCGTTATATTTGGACTCATTTAAGGCTACAAGATTTACATCTATCAATGAGTATATTTCTGCTATGTTTAGAATTAATTCCCAATTGAAATTATGTGGTAATAATATTACTGATCATGATATGATGGAGAAAATTTTCACCACTTTTCATGCCTCGAATATGCTCCTACGGCAGAAATATCGAGAGATGGGATTCAAAAAATATTCTGAACTTATTTCACATCTTCTTGTGGCCGGGAAACATGATGGGTTATTAATTAAAAAATCATAAAAGCTGACCTATTGGTTCTTGTCCATTCTCCAAGGCGAATGAGACGAACTTCGACCAAGCTAAACGTGGAAGAGGTCATGGGCCAAGTCGTGGTCATGGCCATGGTCGAGGAAGGAACTCTAATCATGGTAATTATAATGCAGCTTACCACCAGCAGTGAAAAATAAAGGAACAAAAGCATGAAGCGGTACAAGCAAAAAATACAATAAATGTGTGCTATAGAAGTGGAGGAAAAGGGCACTGGTCACGTACCTATCGTGCGACAAAGCACCCGGTTGAGCTTTATCAAGCCTCCCTAAAGAAGACATAAAAAAATACTAAAGAAAATTTTATTTCTGAAGATAATGCTGACTTCATGCATTTAGATGTAGCTAATTTCTTTGCACTCCCAGAAGGAGAAACAAGTCGTGTGATCGGTGATGAATCTGTAAAAATTTAAATATTTTAACTGTTGTTGCTTGTATTTGATAGTATGGTCATGTTAATGTAATTCTTGTACATAAATAAAAATTATACTTTGATAATGATGTTTACTATAATGTTTATTTTATATCATTTCATTTTGAAGAATATGGATATTCCTCAAATTATGTTTTGATCAAAGTTCAATCATAAAGACATTTGTGCGGTTGATAGTGGAACAACTCGTGCTATATTAAAAGATCAAAAATACTTTTCTTATTTGCATAGGTAAAAGCAAACATTTCTATAATTTCTGGTAATATAAGTTTGATCGAAGGCTCCGGAAGAGCCACTATATTTCTATCTAAGGGAACAAAACTTATTATAAACAATGCATTGTTCCCTTCCAAGTTCCGAAGAAACTTGTTGAGTTTTATAAATATCCGCCAGAATGGGTATTATGCTGAGACGATAGATGAAATAAATATGGAAAATCTTTGTACTACAAAGAATGTTTCTGTCCAGAAGTATACTGTAGAAAAGCTACCAACATTATCTTCTGGCTTATACTATACAAAGATTAGTATAATTGAAGCACACTCTATCATAAATCAGAAGTTTACTGCTTCAAATACTTTTATGCTTTGGCATGGTCATATGGGCCATCCTATATCAATAATGATTAGACTAATTATGAAAATTCGAGGGGGCATCAATTAAAGAACCTGAAGATTCTTACAAATGATGAGTTTTGTGATTCTTGTTATCAAGCCAAAATGATTACTAGACCATTACAAATGAAGGTTGACATTGAATCCCTTGCCTTTTAGAGCGTATACATAGGTATACATGTGTACTTATTCACCCACTCAGTGGGTTGTCTAGATATTGTATCGTCCTAATAGATGTATCTTCAAGGTAGTCTCATATGTGCCTACTATCATCTCGCAACCTGACGTTTGCAAAGCTATTAGCACAAATAATTCGATTAAGGGCACAATTCTCATATTTATCCTATAAAGGCTATTCGCCTTGATAATACTAGAAAATTATCATCTCAAGCTTTTGATGATTATTGTCTATCAATTTGGATAAAAGTTAAACATCACATAGCTCATCTTCATACTCAAAATGGCCATGCAGAGTCATTTATTAAATGTCTGCAATTGATAACAAAATGGCCATGCAGAACTTCCTCAATGCAGCTAAACAAGGAGATATATCTCCTAGGAAGGTGGAAATCGGGAAATCAGCAGGTAGAGGGAGGAAAAAGCAAGCCAAGGAGATCACTGGAGTACAAGTTACAGGTGTCCAAATAAGGAGAAATTTATCTAAATCCATTAATTGATGATGAATGCTCTTATTTGGAATATTAAATCAGTAAATACAATGCAAGCTTTTGAAAGAGTTATTACAATGGATAGACAATTTCAATTTGATTTTATTGCCCTAATGGAACCAAAGCAGCAGATTAGGACTGTTGACCAATACAGAAGGAGGCTTGGTTTTGAACAAATGGTGGTATATGTATCCAATAATTTATGGCTCTTTATAGACCAAAAGTATGACTTTGCATCTTATTTAACATGGAGAAGCAGATCACCTTGAAGATGCTTGATACTGACAGTAAGAAGGAGTTCATAATTACCATAGTGTATGCCAAATGTACTGCAATCGAAAGAATTGAACTGTGGGATACATTATATTCATTGGCTAGTGATATGTCCCTACCATGGCTAGTTGGTGGTGATTTTAATGTGATATGGGATGAAGAGGAGAAATTTGGTTGATTGCCAGTTCATATAAATGAGATAGATGATTTTAGACATTGTATAACTACATGTAACCTCTTTGATCTTGGCTTCAAAGGCAGTATTTTCACCTGGTGGAATGGGAGAGCTGAGGAAGACTGCATATTTAAACGACTGGATAGGTGTTTGGGAAATATGGAACTACAAGAATTATGGCCAAGTCTGGAGATTGAGCACTTACCAAAGATTGGGTCAGACCATTGTCCCTTACAGCTTTATTGCAATCTTAACAGTAGACCAATCAAGAAAGCCTTTAGATTCTTGAATTTCTGGATAAAACATGAGGCATTTCTTGATGTGGTAAAAGAAAACTGGCAAGTTGATTTCCATGCGAGTCCGTTAAACAAGATGAAAAAGCTGAAGCAAGCCTTATCTACTTGGAGTAAAGCTACTTTTGGAGACATATTTAAGCAGATTGCTAGTTTGGAGGAAGTAGTTAAGGTGCATGAAACTCAATTTGAGCTGAATCCTACAATTCATAATCGTGAAAGACTTGATTAGAGTATTGGCTCTGGAAGAACAATTCTGGAAACAAAAGGCAAGCTTGAACTGGTTTAAGGATGGTGACAGAAATTCAAAATTGTTTCATGCTCATGTGAAAGGCAAAAGAAAAAGGTTTCAGCTCAAGAGAATACAAGATAGACATGGTGTATGGATAGAGGATGAAGAAAAGATAGCAGAAGAGGCTGTGCATTTTTTTCAACAACAGTTTCATGAGGACAGTGTTCCTACAGACTTTAGAATTTTGGATCATGTGCCTATAATGATATGTGATGAGCAGAACTACCAACTAACAAGACAACCAACATTAGATGAAGTTAAGAAAGCAGTTCTTGGATTGAATGGGGATAGTGCATGTGGTCCTGATGGATTCAATGGGAATTTTTTCCATGCTTGCTGGGAGATCATAGGTGAAGATATATTAGAGATGGTGAGGTCATTTTTCAGTGGGCAAGAACTCCCTAAATTTGTGACTCACACAAATTAGTTCTGTTACCAAAAAAGAAAAAAGTGCAGATCTTTTCTGATTTGAGGCCAATCAGCCTAAGCAATTTCTCTAACAAAATTATCTCCAGGGTCATACATGAGAGGCTAGTTGATATTCTTCCTAATGTGATTTCAGATGAGCAGGCTGGATTTGTTAAAGGAATAAGTATGATTGAGAATGTACTGCTTACTCAGGAGATAATTACTGACATTAGGATGAGAACTAAAGCAGGTCCAAATGTTGTTCTAAAGCTGGACATGACGAAGGCATATGACAGACTTTCTTGGCTTTTTCTTACAAAAGTGTTAAGGAAGATGGGCTTCTCTGAGAGATTTATTGGCATAATCTTTGGTATTGTATCTAATAACTGGTATTAAATTCTTGTTAATGGGAAACCACATGGATTTTTCAAGTCTTCTAGAGGAGTGAAGCAAGGTGATCCATTATCACCTACTTTGTTCATATTGGCTGCAGAAGCAATGTCAAGGGGACTTAATGTTTTACATAGAAATCTGTATTTTCGTGGCTTTGGCATGCCCAAATGGAGTCCTAAAAGAAACCATCTTGCCTATGCTGATGACACAATTATATTCTCATCATCAGATGCCACTTCCTTAAGGTTAATCATGGATGTCTTGAATTCATATGAAGCAGATTCAGGTCAGTTGATCAACAAGTCTAAATTTGCTGTTTATGTACATCATTTTACAAATGAAGAGGTGGTGAACAAGATTGAAGGAATTACTGGGATAGGGAGAAAGGAATTTCCATTCACTTATCTTGGTTGTCCTATCTTTTACTGAAGGAGAAGGATGGATTATTATGAGGATTTAATTACAAAGGTAATGGATAAGTTGCAGACTTGGAAAGGGAAGATATTATCAGTAGAAGGAAGGGTAGTACAGATTAATAGTGTGCTGCAAAGCATGCCTATTCATCTCCTATCTGCAGTAAATCCACCTGCTTATGTGATCAACAGGTTACACAAGATATTTGCTAGGTTCTTTTGGAGCAGTTCTATGGAGGGCGAGGCTAGACACTGGGCTTCTTGGGACAATCTTTGTCTACCTAAAGAGGAAGGAGGGGTAGGATTTAGATCATTTCATGATATGTCCAAGGCCCTATTTTGCAAGTTATGGCGGAATTTTAGGACTAAACCATCATTGTGGAGTTCCTTCATGTGTCAAAAATACTGCAAAAAGATGAATGCAATTATTGTTCCTTGGAGATATGGCTCTCATGTATGGAGGAAGATGTTGGAATGCAGAGATATTGTGGAGCATCAAATCTACTGGAAAATTCAGATGGGAACTTCTCTTTTCTGGTTTGAAAATTGGACAGGATTAGGAGCACTTTATTTTGTGACACCTCCAGAATTCATAGTTGATGAATCAACTTAAAATGTGAATGAAGTGATGATTTATGGTCAGTGGGATGTGGAGAAGCTTAGAGAACTGTTACCAGATGATTTAGCTCTACATATCATAAATAACATACCATGCCTTGAACATTCAATTGAACTGGACAAACCTATTTGGAGTCTAGACACTAGAGGGCAATTTTCAGTTAGAACTACTTGGCAATATATGAGAAGAAGGAAAGATCCTGCTCTTGCATTCTCTAATATGTGGATTGCTGGACTGCCTTTTAAAATTTCCTTTTTCATGTGGAAGTTATGGAGAGGTAAATTACCTTTGGATTCTACTCTAAGAAGAATGGGATATTTTATGCCTTCCAAATGATGGTGTTGTATCACGCCAAATGAAGAAACCATTAACCATGTGTTTTTCAAATCTTACACAGCTACAAGGGTGTGGTCATATTTCCTCAATCATGCTGGAATATCTCTTGAAGGTTTGAGTTTGCATCAAGCTATAATCAAGTGTTGGACCTTAAAGGTGATAACTAGGTTGAAGCCAATTTTTTTAGCCTTACCTTGTATCATTGTATGGGAGCTGTGGAAAAGGAGAAACAGTAATAAACATGGTAAACCTGTGTCTACTAACAGGGAGGTTTTTCAAGTCTGCACAACTATTCAAGAACTTATCAAAGTGAGAAAGCCTGGGATCCTTTATGTGCCTTATAGATGGCCTGACATTCTGCAGATGATGGAGAATTATATCCCTAAGCTGAAGACTAACAAGGTACTATGAGAATTTCCAATGCAAGGTTGGATAAAAATAAACACTGATGGGGCATCTAGAGGTAATCCAGGAAGAAGTTCCATAGGGTTCTGCTTGAGGGACGAACATGGTAATTTAATATATGCATGTGGTAAAGAGATTCAGGAAGTGACTAATACACAGGCAGAAGCTAAGGCTATGTTGGAGGCATTGAAATATACTATGGCTACTGGTATGGATAATATTTGGGTACAAAAAGACTCAATGCTTCTGAAAAAGGTGACTGAAGGGGAATGGAAGCCTCCTTGGATTATTGAAGATGAGGTGAAGGAGATAAGGCAGATGATGCATGTACTCAATGACATATTATCACATATATTCAGAGAGGGGAACAAGCTAGCGGATCACTTAGCCAATTATGCTTTGGATCAAGGGTCAATTGAATGTTTCTCCTTTCATCACTTGGACACACAAGGTAGAAGGCTACTAAATGGGGATAAATTGCAATGTCCATACTTGAGGGTGAAGGTAGCCAAGAACTAAATATCATGGTGACAAGGAGAATAACAATAGTGGTCTGCAGGAGTTATCATCATCAAGTACAAATCCATAGGGAGGAGTACATGATGATCATGTTTTTATCTAACAATGTTTTCTTTTTTGCAGATTTGTTGTCACAGGAACTCTGCAAAGCCAAATGCTGTATAAAAACATGCATTAATAATTGCATAGGTACTACGATATGCACGAAACACAAGCAGGAACATAGTCCACAAGATCAGTCATGGAATACAATCAAATCGGTGGTGCAAAAATACAGAAACATTCATTGTATGAAGTTTGAGATGGAGGCAGATCAGCTGAGCATGCAGAGTCAATACATGAAGCCAAGACTAAATCCAACACAGTTGAGAATCCCCAAAGACTATACAGGAGGTACAAGAAGGAGCTTGACAAGGCAGTAAATGACTATGATTGTAATAGGCTAGTTTCTATATGTCAATTTTGGGTATCTTAGGCCTAAAGTTGAGCATAGGTATTATATGTTTAGCTTAGTCTACTGTCTTACACCTAGTAAGACAACATGCTACTTTGTTTAATTTTTAAATATTTATAAAATCTAGCCCTAGGCATACTGCCTAGTGGATTTAAAAAAAAAAAACAAAGTTGTCCACTAATTTTTGGGGCATGCTATCTTTCATGCAGCATCACTTGTTCGTCTTAGACCGACACATAATACTAAATATTATCCATCACAATTAGTTTTTGGTCATGAATCAAATATTGCTCTTCTACAATATTTTGGGTGTGATGTATATATCTTAGTAGCACCACCATAGTGCAGTAAGATGGGACCCTAGAGAAGGTTTAGGAATATATGTTGGGTTTGAATCAACCTTTATTATTCGCTATCTTGAACCATTGATGGGAAATTCATTTACTGCTCGTTTTGTAGATTGTCAATTTGATGAAACAAATTTCCCAATATTAAGGTGAGAGAAAAAAATAAATCGGAAGAGAAATTGTGTGGAATATTTTATTATTATTTTATTTTGATCCACGTACCCCTATATGTAATCAAGAGGTCCATAAGATCATCTATTTACAGAATATAGCAAATCAAATACCATATGCAATTCATTTACATTATCAGAGCTCTAAGTTGGTATCAGAGCTCTAGGTTCATAGGTTCTATGAGTCATGACCAAGTGTCTAGTAGAGTCTTGTGAATCGGTATGATGATGGTCATACCTATCTTCGAGAGGCTGCATGGCATCTAGGAAACTTTCCGTATTTCCTTCTTTATTATGCAGCTTTGATTCAACTTGAATCGTATATCTTTGATTTTCTTCCATTCACTTGTATGTTATATTAAGAACTCGGTATCATCTTTGCATCGACAGCTTGTGATGTTATGGATGATTCGAGGCCAGGATTCAGATCACAATATGGACCTGGTGATTTTAGTTGTGTGAGCATGCGCTTTTGGACTTATATGTCCGGTAGTGACCCTAGGAGTGGGACTTATGCTACGGTGAGTAGTTAGAAAGCTATATGATGAGCCTATAAAACTTTTTTTGCCACCCACATAATAAGTTGATTCACTTTTTGTTCTTAATTAGATCTTTTTGAACCTTTACCTTCGGAAGCACTTAAGCTGCTAGAAGAGTAAGGCATGAGTTGGGGCAGCTTTTGAGTGGAACAATAGAAAGGCCTAAAGGTGCATGTATGTTTTGAAAGATCATTAGCCGGCAACCCAAGTTTGAAGAGTATTAGAAAAAAAAGTGAAAAGAAAAATGAAAAAAATAGAAAATACACCGCATATTCCTCTTAATCCAGACTAGTGAATGCATAGTTGTGCTTAAAGATGAAGAGCTAAATTATATATGATTTTGTAGCATTACTTGAATTGGTCATGAAGAGAGTGTTTGAAAGTTAAATGTAGTGTATTAAAATGCTTAGGAGGGTTAGTCACCATACCTAAATATATCCTACCCATCACTTAGCCTGCATTACAACCTGAAAAGACCTAATTGATCCTAGATTTCGCAAGCTTAGATTTGTAGAGACATACACTACGGACAAGCCTATGGTACGACCTCGGGATGCACACAAATTTCTTTATGAGAGTAAGTGAATTCATTAGATTTATAAGTCCTTAAATTATACTTAAATGTCTATTTGTGTTTGTGGATTAATTTCTCTCATTGATTCTAGTGAGAGCACATGATTTACAAAGGATTGGAAAAGTCCAAAAATTTTGAGTTGATACAAGAAGTGAATCATAGTAAGGAATGTATTGCAGTCATCTTTTGAGATTACGATGTTAGAAGAAGTCGCACAAAAATTTTAAATAGTCTGGGCATGGTCAAATTTTGAAGAAATATGTCAATAGTTCTTATGTTTAGTTCTAAGTGTTGATATAAATACTTGAGTAATTTTTGTTGAAATGTGTTTCTTTCCATTGTGCTTAATTTTGAAAGTTGCTCGAGGACGAATAAGAATTTAAGTGTGGGGTGTTGATAAACGGCTAAAAATGCATATTTTTCGGTGTACTTTTATCTCATAACTTGTGTGGTTACTGTAGGTTACATGAGTTTTTGCAGTGAATTATGCGCATTACGTGCATTCTTATGTGTAGGAGCAAATTGAACGAAAAGTGAGCAAAAAAATTGATTCAGGATCAAAAGACAAAAGAAAAACTTTGCTCGTTCATTCTCGCATGCACACGAGAGAGTGAACGAGCTAGCTGAGGAAAAGCTTGGAAAAAAACAACGAACTAATCTAAAAAGGCATGAAAGTTCACAAAATATTTGGGAGGCAAAGAAAAAGAGAAGTACTTTGGGGTCTGTTTACCCCAATAGAGCAAACGAAAGGTTTAAAAGAATTATGGACCAGGAGCTAAGGCCGGTCAGAGATCGGTATCAGCCATATAGCTCGGACAGAAGGAAAAACAAGCTCGGTCGCCATCCAGCTAGGAACGACAGGAGAAGTGACCAAGTACTTAGCAATTGGGGTCTGATGAATAAAATCAGTTTTGACAGAGCACTATGGGCAGGGAATCCCCGAGATTATCTGAATATAACTTCAATGTGGATGCTGTAAGTATAATGTCGGCCATTGGCCGCATCAAGGAGACCAAATGTCCTAGGCCACTTCAATCAGATCCCGCACATAGGGATTATGGCGTGGTGTGTAAATACCATGGTACTCGTGTCCATAAGACTGAAGATTGTCGACAACTGAGAGAGGAAGTGGCTCAACCATTCAATAACGGGCACCTTCGGGAATCCCTAAGTGAGCAAGCCAAAAATTATTTCAATAATATGGACACTAATAAATAAATTGAGCAATAGGAGCCTCAACACGTGATCAACATGATCATTAGGTGAGTGGATATCCCACAACAGTCGATGATAAAATGCACCAAAGTTTCTACTAGGGATAATACATAATTACCCATTGGGGTTGTAACAAATTTTCAAATGCACATGTTAACTTTGCGGGGTCCTATGACCACCTTATATTTGTTAAACATGTAATAAATTATATCTTTTGTTACTAAGCACAATATCAACTAAAATAGTGTGTGGCACACACCAACTATATTATAACACGTATTTTTCTTTTTTTAAAACTAAATAATTTCCTTTTTATTGTTATTAATTTTATTTATCTGTTTTTTTTTTTTTTTTTGCATTTTTTTTTCTCCCATCCCTCCTACTCCGTTAATCCCTTTCCCAAACTAATTCTTTCTGTTTTTTTTTATTTTCTCTTTTTCAGTTCTCTCATTTCTTTCTTTCTTCTTTTTTTTCACTTTCAATTTTCTCTCATTTTGTTTCTTCATCTTCTTTTTCTTTCTATCCTTCACCCTTATTTTTTAATATTAGACATCCCTCTATTATTTCTAAAGTATCGCTGGCGGCAAGGATTGAAGATGGAAGAAAAGAATGGTGGATAGAAAATTTTTGGTCATCGAAATTTTTAAGGGATAAAATCTATGGAAGAAAGATGTAGGAGAAAGAAAAAGAAAAAGAAGATAGGCAGGTGATGGTGAGAAGAGTCACTAGAGCAAAAAAATTTCGCCCAAAATTTTGTTAATTTCAATTGAAATGCAAAAAAAATATTACATGATTTGAAATGAATTAAAACAAAGAATCTAAAAGTGATAATCGTCAAATATAAAGCTTGAAATTATCTGCTATGCAACAGGGATTTCGATCGAAGTTGCATATGAAAAAATGGGTACAGAATTATAGAGAAAAGAAAAAATAAAAAAGGAAAAAGAAAAAAAAAAGAAAAAGAAGCTATTTTTGGAGCTTTTCACACGTACCCATCAAGTGCATAACAAAACAAGTGCCACGTAAACTTAAAAGATGTAATTTATAAAGGACACCGACAAAGTTAAAGGGTGAATCTGGTAATTTTCTACAATCCCAATGGGATATATATATTATCCCTTTCTATTACAAGGGAAAAACGCACGGGGGATTACTTACCAGAGGGGTCCCTCTCGTTCAGCGACGAAGACGCCAAAGGCATCATCCAGCCTCACATCGATGCACTGCTAATAACCGTACTCATTAATAAATCTAGAGTTAAATGTGTGTTAATTGATCCAAGTAGCTCGGCCAACATCATCTGATAGAGGGTCGTAGAGCAATTGGGAATATTGGACCAAACCGTACCGGCAGTACGAGTATTGAACGGGTTCAACATGGCATGCAAGATAATGAAGGGTGAAATTACCCTACCAGTAAATATTATTGGGAGTACCCAGGAAAGGAAGTTCTACGTGATCGAGGGGGATACGAGATATAACATCTTATTCGGGAGGCCATGGGTTCACAGCAGTAGAGTGGTGCCTTCAACCCTACTCAAGCATTGAAATTTCCCACTCCGTAAGGAATCAAAACGGCCTACGGGGAGCAAGCAGACGCAAAAGAGATGTTTACTATCGAGGAAGTAATCCCGATGTCCACAGACTCGACATCAAAAAATAGGGGACTGGTCAAAGAGAAGAAAACCAAATAGCAATCAACAATCTCGACCCTGATCGGGCCGAAAAATAGGAGGATCACACAGCAAATGAGGAGGATGATTATAGTGTATCGAGATATTTTATAGCACCCGATGAAACCGATGCCATTAAATCGACAAGCAAGGAATTGGAGCAGGTCATACTGATCAGGTACCTACCAAATTGAAAGGTATACCTAGGAACGAGGTTAACTCCCTAGCTCAGGAAAAAACTTATTGATTTTCTTAATACTAATGCCGATTATTTTGCTTGGTAAAACTTAGATATGACGGGGATCCCACCAGAGGTGACAACTCACAAATTGAGCTTGGATCCAAATTCAACCCGATCAAATAAAAGAGCATGTCGCAGTCTGAAATCAAACACGCATTCATTAAAGACGAGGTATCTAAAATTTTAAAAACAGGTTTCATCCGAAAAGTTAAATACTCGGATTGGTTAGCTAATGTAGTATTCGTACCTTAAAAATGAAACAAACTTAGTATGTGTATGGATTATAAGGACCTAAACAAGGCATGTCCAAAAGATTCATTTTCTTTTCCTAACATCGATCGAATGATGGATGTGACAGCCGGACACGAGATACTGAGTTTTCTCGATACCTATTCCGGATAAAACCAAATTCAGATGGACAGGGGCGATAAAGAAAAGACTTCTTTTATAAGTAAATTCGACAGCTACTGTTATAACATAATGTCGTTTGGGTTAAAAATGTCGGTGCCATGTATCAACGCCTAGTTAACAAGATGTAAGAACTAATAGGAAAATTGATGGAAGTTTATATTGATGATATATTAGTTAAGTCCCTACGAGTAAAGGGCCATTTAAAGTATTTACAGGAAACCTTCGACATATTAAAGAAATACAACATGAAGCCGAATCCGGAGAAGTGTGCTTTTGGGGTCAGCTCGGGCAAGTTTCTCGGGTTCGTGATATCCGACCAAGGAATAGAGATCAACTCGGACAGGATAATATCCATAGAAGATATCACCATTATTGACGACATCAAGGTAGTACAAAGACTGACCGGACGGATAGATGCATTGGCTTGGTTTATTTCAAGGTCGTCAAACAAGAGCCACCGATTTTTCTCATTACAAAAGAATAAGAATGACTTCTCTTGGAACCCAGAATGCCAGCAAGCTTTATAAGAACTCAAACGGTATCTATTGATCACTCCATTATTGCACACTCCGAAGGCGAATGAGTAGTTATACCTCTACTTGGCCATATCTGAGGTAGCAGTAAGTGGTGTCTTGTTCGGGGAAGAAGAAAGGTATGCAATTTCTAGGGAATTAGAAATGTACATTTAATTTCACCCCATATGTGTCGTGACCTCATACCCGTTAAGGAATGTTATGCACAAACCCGAACGCTCGGACCGATTGCCCAATTAAACCGTAGAGATTAGCGGGTACGATATCGAGTACAAACCATGAACTGCCATAAAATCTCAAATTTTAGCAGACTTTGTGGCCGACTTTATGCTGGCCTTAATCCCTGAGGTTGAGAAGGAATTACTGCTCGCCTCGAGGACTAGCTCGAGGGTCTGGACCCAATTCTGGAATGGTGCTTCCAACGCAAAGGAATTCAGGTTGGGAATCTTATTAAAACCACCTACATGTAATGTAATAAGGCAGTCTATTAGAACTGTAAAATTGACTAACAATGAAGCCGAATATGAGGCTATGATTACAGGTCTAGAACTGGCTAAGAGCCTGGGGCCAAGATGATTGAGGCCAAATGTGACTCCCTGCTCGTTGTTAACCAAGTCAATGGGACGTTTAAAGTAAAAGAGGGACAGATGCAAAGATACTTGGATAATTTGCAAGTGACCTTACGCCAATTCAAGTAATGGACTCTACAGCACGTACCTCGAGATCAAAATAACGAGGCTGATGCATTGGCTAATCTAGTGTCATCGGTCGACTCTGACAAATTCAACTCTGGAGCAGTAGTGCAATTGATGAACTCGATGATAGAAAAAGGTAACGCCGAGATGAACTCAACAAGTTTGACTTAGGACTTGAGAAACAAATACATACACTACCTTTAGAAAAGGAAATTATCGTCGGATCCCAAGGAATCGAGGGCCCTACGTACTAAAGCTGTCAGGTTTGGCTTGGTTAGTGGAAAATTATTACAAAGATTGTTTTTCGAGCTGTAAGATAGGTGTTTGGTTCTGGGGGAGACTGACTACGTAATGAGGGAAGTATATGAGGGTACTTGTGGAAACCATTCGGGAGCAAAATCCTTGGTTCGAAAATTGATCAGAGTAGGTTATTACTAGAACGAGATGGAAAATAATGCAAAAGACTTCGTTCGAAAGTGTAACGAATGCTAGAAGCACGCCCCAATGATTTATAAACCAGGGGAAATGCTTCGCCCGGTCATATCCCTTTAGTCATTTATGAAATGGGGGATGAACATCGTTGGTCCCTTTCCATGGGCACCCGGCAAAGCTCAATACATCATGACCGATTATTTCTCCAAGTGGGCCGAAGAACAGACATTCGAGACGATTCGAGAAAAATAAGTCATTGACTTCATCCGGGACAACGGGAGAGAGTTCATCGAAGGCAAGGTTAATAAGTTTCTTGAAGATCGCAAAATTAAAAATATCTTGTTGACACTCCACCACGCTAGTGGGAATGGTCAAGCAGAATCATCAAACAAAACTATACTCCAAAACCTGAGGAAGAGATTGACCGACTTAAAAGGAAAGTGGAAAGAAATTTTGCTTGATGGCTTGGAGTACTACTTGCAGATTTGCATATTCTAAGGTTATGGGAATTTACTTGTGTGTTGCTATGATTCTCCTGAAGTGAGTTAAGTGAAAAGTTCGTATATGATGAAGTGTTAAAATATTAATGATTTCGGAGTTACGATGAAGATCGTGTTCTATTATATGTTAGCACGTTGGGTGCAGTGAGTAGCATGGAAATTCGCAGTGTGGATTGAGGTTGCAGTTTGCTGTTGGTAAGGATGTCACGAGCTCGGATGAGCCAGAAAAGGGTGGAATGATTAAAGTAAATTGGTGTTGTCTTCAGCGTCACCCGAGATCGATGTTTTGTGGAAAAAGTCCTTGCATCCTGGTTAAGGATTCTTGATCGCTTTTCAATGTTAGTGCAGCGGATGGTTTAGATGTACGGACCCGTTATTTATTTCGAAAGATTATGCGAACGTGTTCCACGGGAAATTGTACCAGTGTGGCATGTAGCCACTTGTTTGACTAAAAGATTTAAATCAAATATGAGGATTGTGGTAATATCATTAATTTGAGAATTTAGGCCTGGAGGGCACTTTGTTTATTGGGCTATAAACTGAGGAGGTTGCTCCAATTATGATGGTTGTTCTTATGTGTTATGAGGAAAAGTGAGTTACTATGGACCTTTGAAAGGTCATTAGCCAAGTTAGTGCAGTCAGAAATCAGCTTGAGATCAGTGGATTGATTTGCATGTGAATAGGGCTTTATATCAGGCCAGTTGTGTTCATTTCAGTAACGCGCTCCTTGTGGAGTAGTCAGGGTGTTATCTTGTTGTCAGACATTTCATGTAGTGATGCATTGCACCGTGTGAGTTGTGAGACGGCCTGAGAAATTGTGTATGTGTTGAGGATCAGCGTGGAAATGATGTATTGTGAGCAAGATGGCTCTTGGGATTCAGATTTGTATATCGCACCTCAGCTATGCTTGAGTTTTGTAGCTTATGGCGATGTATGTTCCCTCAGGGATAGTATTATGCACTTAGAGTGATTGTGACCTATATTCGGTATTTTATCGCAATGAGCAAATTAGCTCGATGTGTATCTCCTTATGTGAGTTCTATGTGTGGATCGGGTAGCACGCCGCCATGGTTATATTGTGAGGATCAGGTGGCACGCCGCCATGGTTATATTGTGAGAATCGGATGGCATGCCGCCATGGTTATGCTGTGTGGATATATATATTAAGGATGAAAAACTATTGGACCATTAGAGAATGTCAAAGTTGGCCATCTCGTCTCTACTCCTTCGGGATTTGGCGGGATACTCACTGAGTACACGTTAATTACGTACTCATACTACACTTCTGTGCATTTTTGTTGCACAGGTATGTATATCTCTAGCAGCCTACTGGGCGTGGCAGTATGGATGACTCTAGGACTAGGTGAACTACATTGTTCGAGATGACCCGCAGCTATTGTAGTTCTTTCCATTGCTTTCTTATTATTTATTCCCTGTCCACTGTATTTCGGACATATGATGTATTTTTATTTTTCCATATCGATAGTTGCTCATGCACTTGTGACACCGGGTTCTGGGATGGTTTTCGAAAGATTCGTACTAATCATTTATTGTTTACTTTGAATTGTAGTAAATATTGTTTTTAATTATGAAAAATGGAAGGAAAAATCCTAGATTTTCAAAGATATTAAAAGTGAATTTAATTGATAATTTATTTGGCTTGCCTGACATACGTGTCCGGCGCCACCGCGACCCTTAGTGGATTTTGGGTCGTGACAACATAGTATCAGAGCACTAGGTTCCCGTTGGTCTCACGAGTTATGAGCAAGTCTAGTAGAGTCTTGCGGATCGGTACGG
>MU743366.1:141842-156124 GCA_026770625.1 Nicotiana glauca
CATTCGGGATTAGGCGGGATATTCACTGAGTACACGTTGATTACGTACTCATACTACACTTTTGTGCATTCTTGTTGCACAGGTATGTATACCTCTAGCAGCCTACTGGGCGTGGCAGCATGGATGACTCTGGGAATAGGTGAGCTGCATTGTTCCAGACGACCCGCAGCTAGTGTAGTTCCTTCCAGTGCTTTCTTATTATTTATTCCATGTCCACTGTATTTCGGATATATGATGTATTTTTATTTTTCCATATCAATAGTTGCTCATGCACTTGTGACACCGGGTTCTGGGATGGTTTTCGAAAGATTCGTACTAATCATTTATTTTTTAATTTGAATTGTAGTAAAGATTGTTTTTAATTATTAAAAATGGAAGGAAAAATCCTAGATTTTCAAAGGTATTAAAAGAGAATTTAATTGATAATTTATTTAGCTTGCCTGACAGAGGTGTCCGACTCCACCACGACCCTTAGTAGATTTTAGGTCGTGACAGGCAGGGAAGCTCTAATCCTGGTCGATGTAGGAGAACCGAGCATATGGTTTCAATACGCTACCAAGACGTCGAATGACGAGGCCATGGTCACGAGCTTAGACTTATCGAACGAAAGCCGCCGAAGCTGCCCTAGTCCAGTTGGCAGCCCGAAAGCAATGAATGGGGAGATACTACAACCGAAAGGCTAACCTATGACACTTTCAAGTTGGGGACTTAGTATTAAGGAAAGTTGCGTTGCATACGAAGAATCCAAACAGCGGGAAACTAGGCCAAAACTGGGAAGGTCCGTTCAAAGTCATCAGTATAACAAAGAAAGGCTCGTATAAGCTCGAGTCATGAAATGGTGTAAAGCTACCCAACAACTGGAATGTGGCACACTTAAACCGGTACTACTGCTATATTATGAACACAATTTCTTTTGTAGTTTATTAAGCTTTGAACTAACCGTGCAGGTATTCGATCGAGGTCAAATCTGAGGATTAGGTCTGAAAGCATATGTTGCACCCTTTTTCCCTTGGACCAATTTTTTTCCCAAAGTGGGTTTTACAACAAGATTTTAAACACGGCAATAGTAAAATGTGTTACCCTAGTTAGGACGACCATGGATACATGCAGTTAGGGCATTTGCTTCTACTCTGCACTAGGTTGTAAAGCTCGAGTAGAATCATCAATAGGTGGTCATTCATAGAGATGGAAGCAACCCTATCAACACCAACTAGACTGTGCCAGTCATCGAAATAGGAGGAAATTAGGGGGAATACAATACACCGCATTGAGCGAGTAAAAGAAATTGAGAAGGATCGATGGTGGAGCAATAAGATAGAAAGCATATTGTTGTGGACGAGATATGAACCGGGCAAGGGACTTAGCCGAAAGCTTCAGGGGATCACAGAACCCATACGCCAGCAGTATTATGGCACGACCTTTGGGCTCGAATATGAATATACTATGCAAGAATATCATAATTGGACACCATCGTGGCGCGCTAATTATTATCCGCTGGAACAACCATACCACTGATGCACCAGACATTCCGTTAGACTGACATAATGTAGGGATCTGAGGAAGTCAAGATTTTGGCCGGTATGAGGAAGTTGTTTCTGAAGGAGGAAAATATGGACTGTAGTGCTATTTTAGAAGAGTGGGAGGAGGAAGAACTTACTATTCAGATAGTGGGAGGAGGAAGACCTTACTATTCAGATAGTGGGAGGAGGAGTTGTTCCCAATAACTGGACCGTTGCATCATCTCGAGCCCGCCGAGTACCTGGGTAGCCTAGCAGAATCAGCATGACTTATTTTTAAACTGTTTTTGAGCATTTAAGACATTTTTAGTATTTTGTTCTGAAATAATTACTCGAGCCATCGAGTCGTACTTGTTGACAATTTTAAGCTTTATTAATACATTATTGCTTTTCGTATTTATTATTATCTTTTTATATTATTTTTAGCATAATTATTACATATTCTGATGAACCTACGATTGTAATTTGTAATGAGACAACGCAACATCAAGATAAATGATTCAGAAGATTTGCAAGGTGATATAATACCTGAGGAAATTGTTAATGAAATAGACAATTGTGAGAACAAACCAAAGTCCAACTTGGAGGAAACTGAGGAAATTAACTTTAGGGATTCTAAAACAGTCAAAGAAACTCGCATAAGAATTTATCTATCACCATCAGAGAAGGAAGAGTATATCAGGTTTTTGAAGGAATATGAGGATATTTTCGCATGGTCCTACGACAATATGACGGGGTTAAGCACATCTATAGTAGTTTAAAAGCTACCTACTAACCTCATGTGTCCGCCAGTAAAGCAGAAGCTTAGAAAATTCAAGCCAAATATGAATCTGAATATAAAGGAGGAGGTCACCAAGCAAATCAAAGCTAAGGTATTCGAGTGGTCGAATACCCGACCTGGTTAGCCAACATTGTACCAGTTTTGAAGAAAGATGGGAAAGTCAGAGTGTGTATTGACTATCGAGATCTGAATAGAACAAGTCCTAAGGATGATTTCCCACTGCCCAACATACACATATCGATATACAAATATGCCAAGCATGAACTCCAATCCTTTGTGGATTGCTTCGCAGATACCACCCAATCTGGATGGATGAGGAGGACACCAAAAAAATAGCCTTTATCATACCATGCGAGATATATTATTACAAAATGATGTTGTTTGGTTTGAAGTATGCTGGGGCCTCCTATGTGAGGTCCATGACGGCTATCTTCCATGATATGATACACAAGGAGATGGAGGTATACGTGGATAATATTATTATCAAATTTAAAAGGTGTTCAGATCACATAGCATACTTGAAGAAGTTCTTTGCCCGATTTTGAAAATACAATTTGAAGTTGAACCCTGCAAAATGTGCCTTCAGAGTCCGTGCTAGGAAGTTGGTTTTCATCATCAGCCGCCGGGGTATTGAGCTAGACCCATCAAAAATTAAAGTTATTCAGGACTTGCCACCACCAAAGAACAAGAAGGATGTGATACATTTTCTAGGACGCCTCAATATATCAGCCGTTTTATAGCATAATCAGCAGTGATATGTGAGTCGATCTTCAAGATGCTGAGGAAAGATACTACAACAAACTGGACTGAAGAATGCTATAAAGCCTTCAATAAAATCAAGGAGCACTTATCTAAACCGCGGTGTTGGTACCGCCAGAACTAGGAAGACCTCTGCTATTGTATGTGTCCGTGTTGGATGGAGCCTTTGGCTGCGTTCTGGGAAAACATGATGAAACTGGGAGGAAAGATAAAGGTGATATATTATTTGAGTAAGAAGTTCACACCTTTCGAGGTCCGTTACTCTTTGCTGGAGGGCACTTGTTGTGGTTTGACATGGTTATCCCAGAAGTTGAGACATTATTTCTGTCTGTACACTACATATCTCATATCAAGGATGGATCCACTAAAATACATCTTTTAGAAACTTGTGCCTACGAGTAAATTAGAAAAGTCACAGATATTACTAAGCGAGTTCGACATTATCTATATGACTCAGAAGGTAGTCAAGGGGAAAGCATTGGTCGATCACTTAGCAGAGAATCCCGTAGACGGAGGATATGAACCATTGAAAATGTATTTTCCTTGCGAGGAAGTGTCATTTATAGGAGAAGATATTGCCGAAACATATGACGGTTGGAGAATGTTTTTCGATGGAGCAACAACCTTCAAGGGAGTGGGCATCAGAGTTGTTTTAGAATCATAAATGGGTCAACATTATCCGGTATCCGTAAAACTTAGGTTCCCATGCACCAACTATATGGCAGAATATGAGGCCTGTATCTTGGGATTCAGGTTGGGCATCGACATGAACATTCGGGAGTTACTGGTAATCAGAGATTTTGATCTATGGGTACACCAGGTACTAGGAGAATGGGCTACCAAGAATACTAAAATATTTGCGTACTTGCATTGTATACAAGAATTGATCAATAGGTTCATAAAAATAGAATTCAATCATGTTCCAAGGATCCAAAATGAGTTCGCAGATGTATTAGTTACCCTGTCTTCCATGATACGACATCCAGACAAGAATTACATTGATTATATCCCAATAGAGATTCGTAAGTAGCCAGCTTATTGTGCTCATGTTGAAGAAGAGTTTGACGAAATCCATGGTTCCATGATATGATGGAAAATTTGGAGAAAGGAGAATACCTAGAAAATTCCACACACACTCAAAAGCACACACATCGAAGATTGGGCAATCATTTCTTTTAGAGCGAAGGAATTCTATATAGAAGGACTCCTAACTTGGGATCGCTGTGATGTGTCATTGCCAAGAAGGCATCTAGATTGCTTGAAGAAATACACGCTAGAACTTGAGGACCTCACATGAACGGGTTTGTTCTAGCCAAGAAAATATTGAGAGCATGGTATTTTTGGATGACCATGGAAAAAGACTGCATCAAATATGTTCAAAAGTGTCACCAATTTACATGTCGATATGGTACGAGAACCACCCAATAAACTCAATGCAACGAGCTCACCCTGGCCTTTCTCTACTTGGGGCATGGATGTCATCGGACCAATTGAATTCGCTGATTCAAACGGACACAGTTCCATTTCGGTGACTATAGATTACTTCACAAAATGGGTCGAAGTTGTTTCCTATAAGGCTGTGACTAAGAAGGTCATAGCAGATTTTGTCCATGATCATATCGTTTGTCAATTTGGAATACCTGAGTCAATCATTACTAACAATGCTGCCAATCTCAACAGTGATCTAGTGAAAGCTATGTGTGAAAAATTCAAGATCAAGCGTCGAAACTCTACAGCATACAGGCGACAGATGAATCGAGTCGTAGAAGAACATCAAGAAGATATTGAGGGAAATGGTGGATAATTACAAGCAATGGCACGAGAAGCTACCATTTGCTTTGCTCAGATACTGCACCACAGTTCGTACGTCAATTGGGGAAACCCCTATCTACTGGTCTATGGTACCAAAGTCATTATCCTATCGAAATGGAGATTCCTTCCTTAAGGATCATACAAGAGGTCGAGCTCAGCGACGCGGAATGGATACGAAACTGATATGAATAGTTAGCTCTCATTGATGGTAAGAGGATGAACGCAGTGTATCATGGTCAGCTCTCTTAGAATAGAATGGAAAGGGATTTCAACAAAAAGGTTAGATCGGAGCAATTAGTATTGAAGCAGATCTTCCCACATTAGGATGAAGCAAAGGGGAAATTCTCACCCAACTGGCAAGGCCCTTTCATTGTTCATCAAGTACTGACAGGAGGAGCGCTTATACTTGTAGAGATAGATGGAGAAATATGGCCAAGACCTACCAATTCAGATGCAGTCAAGAGATATTATGTTTAATATTATATTTGCACTTTCTATTTGATGTAACCTGAATTGTGGCTGACCTGATTCCCGTTTAAGCAGGGATATGTAGGCAGCCATATGGGTTCAGTCACATCATAATAAAATATTCATCCCCATCTATGGTCAGAATATGGGGAAAGATTTTGAGTTTGTCAATCTCATTATGCCAAGGATCGCCAAGAAGTGTATCGCAAGAAATATGCATATAAACTGGGGCAGAATTTTGAGGAGGGTCCTCAAAATTCAGAGTTGAGAAGGTTGCAATGTCTCAAAGCGTGTCACAAACTCTGATTCAAACATTATTTTTTTTATGCATCATCACATATTTTGAAAAAAAAAATTGTATTTTTTTATATAAACGATATATCACAAATGCATATTTTTCAAAAATGTCATTTTTTATAGTAGCCAGACGTTACCCAGGGTGACTCAGACAAGGCCTCAAGACAAGGAGCAAAGACAAAATGAAGAATCGAAGGCACGAACCAACTTTCCCCCGAAAATCATGATTTTTTTTTGGATGCAGGCACGGGGGATTAACAAACACGTCCACAAATATATACATACAAAAAGATCACTATCTTCACACCGACAGAAGTTGCCAAACACAAATGCGTCAAACTAAGAATCACTTTCCTCTTCATATTTAATCTTCGCCTATTCATTGCATGAGACTGAGCACTGTCTCCATTCTTTTCATGAGGCTAAGCATTGCTGTCACGCCCCAAAATCCGAGGAGCGCAACCGGCGCTCAACCGAGTAAACCCGACTGAGCAAGCCTGCTATGTTTCATTCTACCCAAACTAGTTCATAAATAAAGAGGGGATATTATCCCATTTAATAAAACGCTAAGAAATCTGTCGTTAGCATCCTTTATTTCATTCCAGCTAATTACTTCACTTAATTTTCAAAAATATTACAAGTTTAATGAAAAACATGCTTATCAAGTAACAACACTTCTAGGCCGGACTCCCAACATCAACCACCAAGGCTCCGGCTATACCTCAAAATGTAATGATAAAATGACAAAAGATATACAAAATGACCCCGAAGTGGAGTGGGGCTCACCAATATAGCTGACGGAAAGTAGAGGAGGTGCTACTGTCAGTGGACTGAAGTATCTGCTATAGAATCACCTATAATCATAACACGAATGTAGCACCCCCGGCAAAAGGGATGTTAGTGCCGTCGAATAGCACTAGTATGTAAGGCTAAAAGTCCTATTTCAGAATAGAATAACCGTAGAAGCAGAGAATCCAGAAACAGTAAGTCAAGATCAACAATATTGTAACACCCAATTTTGAAACATGTTAGTCCTCTAGTTTATGAAAATAATATATATATATATTTTGTTTGGGAGATCTCTAGCACCGATATAAGTTTTACCATCGTCTTTGTTAGCACGGAGTCCGATCACGACCCGATCGGCTAGGTCGTCCCTTTAGATACATGTACCACAATCACAAATTTCCAGTTTTTGAATTCCCAGGTCTTAAATTTCCAGATTTTTGATTTCCAGCACAATACCACCATGTGTAAGGCATGGCGTCCGATCACGGCCCGATCAGCTAAGCTGCCTCCCCACATATGCCGTGTGGATTAGCGTTACCAATTTATAATGTTACCAAGATCATCCTAGTTAAGGGGAATAAGCACGATCCACCCCTACACCGGCACGAGTAGTTTCAGGAGTGAGTCTTATGACCCACCCTTCCTCGGTGTTGCTAAAGATACTCCCAAAAACATATTTGATTCAATTTAGTAGTGCATGCAGTTGTAGTATAAATACAAGTATACGAATATAGCACAAACGCAACCATACTTACCTCAATATCCTCCATAATTTATAGATTCCAATTAGCATTTCCAGTCACCAACAACAACAGTATTTCCTTGGCTCATTTGGACATTCACAAGATTCTTTATTCCTGGCATAGTGGCCGTATTCGGTTTTTCACATTTTCATCCCTTTATTTCCAGAGATCACCAAACAATTTCAATGTACCAAATATTTCGGAAATTATGTATTTTCAAATTCAACAGAGATAGAGTCATCAAGCATAAGGGACTCTTCCCAAACGGGAATATACCAACCAACAATTATATTATACATTGATCGTATCTATAAGGCAAAACATTATATAAAACAGCCATTTATGGGCATAGTTCGGGTACAAGACCTTTAGGACATTCTACTTTTGGAAGTTAGTTCATAAGATTTGAGACTTATTTCATAATTGTTTCACACTTCCTTATTCGATTTATTTCCATATGTCATTACATCTCATCAACAAGTAGACATAATCAATCAAGTCATTTAGTACACACAAGAGCAACTAGGAGCATTAAACAGAGAAATTCTTCTCAGCCGATTAGCATGCCAAACTTCTTTTAAGATTCGACTCAGGACTATACAATTTTGGTAGGTAAACCACACATAAACTTACAAACAATATAGAATTCACTTCCCAGAGAGAAATTTTAGCCTACATACCTCGATTGAGCTTTCCTTAAGTCCTACTATACTCCGAGACTCTTAGCAACGCCAATCTCCTAGGAACATGACAAGTCGAACCACAAATTAGAGAGGTGATCATATTTCTAGTTCATTTGAGCATATTTTCAAACACTAAGTGGGTGTTATGCTTTTAAAACCATTTTGTGAAAGATCCTACCATCCCTCATCCCATCCTTAGCTCAAGACCTAACAAAATACTCTTAAGAACTCATGCATGAAAGATACCAACTTCTACCCTCATCAATTACCCTTCTAATGGTCAATCCTAGTTGTATTTAGAAGTTAAGAGCTTGGATTATAGACTCTTACCTTCTGGGAAGATGACCTAGGTGCCATTCTTGACAAATCTTCAAGGTTTAAGCAAGATATTTAGGAGAAATGTTGATGAAGAACCCCTTCTCCCTCTAGGACCCCCTTTCTCTCTCTAAATGTATCAGAAAATATGCCTAAAATGAAGGGTAGGGTGTAATATATCGACATGGAGTCGGGTTACAAAAATAGAAAAATTAACCCTGCAATGTCAATTCTGCTATAGCAGAATGGACCGTAGAATGAACATGCGGGCCGCAGAATGCACCGCAAAATTGGTACCCAAAACTGGGCTACTCTGGTTCAATCTGCGACAGAAATGCGACCGCAGAGTTAAAAATGCGACAGGAAATGCGGTCGCAGATTTGACACAAGACAGCATTTTCCATCCTTTGGTAATTTGATCATAACTTTGCATAGGAATGTCCAAATGACGAACAGTTTGAAGCGTTGGAAGCTAGACTCAAAGACCTTTAATTTGATATGATATTCACCATATAAAACCTCATACATATTTATATATGCTCGATTAAAGTGGAGCCTTGTGCGAATCCATTTGAAATTTTTGCCTATTACGAAATTTTTCCCATTTGGCATACACTTAGGCTTCCATTTGGACCACACATAACTTACCATAAGACTTATACTCATATTTACCAAGTCTAATTGATGTACACCATATTAATAGCACATAAAATATAATAATTAGCCTACGTGGTACCACGAAATCCTAGATTACTTAGCGAAATTTTCCGGGGCCTTACAATTGCCTTCATCATTGCATAAGGCTAAGCAATGTCTTTTCTTATATGAGACCAAGAATTGTCTCCATTCTTTGCATGAGGCAAAGCACTGCCTCCATCATTGTGTAAGGCTAAACACTGCCTTTTCTTGCACGAGACCAAGTATTATCTCCATTCTTTGCATGATGCTAAGCACTGCCTTCATCATTGCATAAGGCTAAATGTTACCTTTTCTTGCATGAGACTAAGCGCTGCCTCCATAACTGCACAAGGCTAAGCATTGTCTTTCTTTGCATGAGACTAAGCACTGTCTCCATTCTTTGCATGAGGCTAAGCACCGCCTCTATCATTGCATAGGGCTAAGCACTGCCTTTATTTGCATAAGACTAAGCACCGTCTCTATTACATTGCATGAGGCTAAGCATTGCCTCCATAATTGCGTAAGGCTGAGCGCTGCCTTTTTTCGCATAAGGTTAAACATTGACTAAGCTCTACCATGTCTCCGTCTCGCATACAACCAAGCATCAGGTGTTCCGTTTATCAAACGATCAATATCTCTGCATCTTTTCATTTCATCGGCTGAAACATCGCCACATTGTCCGAAGGCATCATAGTCTGAAGGCATCATCCTCATAGCCTGAAGACATCATGACATGGAATGAGGATCTCTCAAAATGGCACATCATTATTCAAAGGCATCAGAGTCCAGAGGCATCATCCTCATAGCCCGAGGATACCATCTCTGATCTGCGAATCCCTTATCATACGCTTCATGGCCTAGGACGTCATGGTCTAAGGCCATCATCCTCACCATCCAAAGACAACTCTCATGGTCTGAAGAGAGCTTACATCACGTTTAAATTTTCGCAATAACCTCATATATTCGCATGCATCATATTTTAAGTTTTGCAGGTAACTCGGAAGGTTACCATTCTACAAACAAGAGCGATTCTCGATCCAGTTTCCGTTCACATCCTTCGATCATCTCAAATGTAACTGATGATCAACAACTGATTATCCCTTATCCCGTAATCGCTCAAATATTTGCCTTATACATACTTAACGGTCGAATTCGCATTCATCGCTCCATTTAAAATTATCCATTGCTCATGACACTGTCATACCCCAAAAGACCCTCTATTGAAACACACGACCACTCGTATAACAACTCTATCGGTTTCGTTCGTTGTTGGATCCAGAATCACGCATAGCCTGATTCCCGTAACACCAGGGATATGTAAGCAACTTAGGAACCAAGGTATGGCCCCCATTTTTTAAAAAATACATCATCTTCACTTGTTTTGGACAAAATTGGTCATCATTTTTTTTACCCGATAACTCTTTCATCATTCCCGAATAAAGAGGGGCAGTTGTTGATAAAAATATTTGCCCTCACATTTTTATAAATATTATATATACTTTCAAATATCATCATTTCTGCATCATCACCAATTTACAAGAGTCATATAAGTATTTTCTTTAATTTTTCATAATTTTCAAGGCTTTGAAATTGATTCTCTTGCATTTAAAGTGTTCAATTATTAATTATCCTTTTAAATTACTTTGTGATGACTTAATCATCCAAGTTTATTATTTACATCCACATATATATTTTACTTTATTTCATATAATTATATTTGTATTTTTTGAGCTATTTACATAATCTTGCAATAATATCCTATATTTTATGCATAATTATATTTATTACATTATTCATGCTAAAATAAAATTTTTTATATTTTTATAATATTAAATTATTATTTTTAATTCTTTTATTGTATAAGTAATATTTTTATTATTTATTAATTATTTTTATAAATTATTGTAATAAATTTCATATATTTACTTTAAAGCCCCAACATAGGGCTAATTTCAGACCAAAATCTAGCACAAACCATTATCCCAATAACCCTAGCCCAAACAAAATGACCCCTGTGACTAACCCGGTCGAGTCCCATTTAAAACGACCCGCCCTGCCTTTCTTTTTATCTTGGTTATTGATCTCTTAAGATCAACGACCCACAATCACCCAACTCCTTTAATTAACCAAACCTCGTGAAACCCTACCCATTTCTCCTAAGATGTCCCACCCCCTTAAACACTCAATATCCTCTTCTTTTATCCTTCTGTAAAAAAATACTAGCAGTCGCCTCCCTTATCCTCTCTAACTGCGACCTGAATATACAATCTCTCCATGATTTCCTTTCCATATACGCTCTGTCTCTTTGTTACTTATAATTATAGTCTCACCTAGTACTTGCCTATTTTTGGCAAGTACCAAGTCCCGAATCAAGAGCAATCATCTCAATCTTCAAGATCTAGACAGTATTTATGTGGCTCTGCTTTACCAAGACCTTCAGTCAATCTATGATTCCGGTCAAACTAGGGTTTGCTTGATTTTTCTCCTAGTCCGATTCTAAATCAATTTTGCATGTTATGCTTTCCTTTATTATGTCTTATTGATTGTTTTTCCTTGTTTGTTTGTTTAATTTCGCTACTGTATATACCCTTCCCCAATCCCCCTAAATCGGATCTTAATCACTGGTATACTCTCTAATTCTCACTTACTCTATTGTTCTAAACTTGAGACCTTGGTCGGTTGAAAGCCAAGGCCATTGGAATTTGATTGTGTTCCTTTCTTAGTGCGAGCACTGCCAGTGGTTCATCTAAAATCCTTGGGAACTCTGACGCACTGGGATTTTGGGGTTCTGCTGCTCTTTTACTATAAGCGATTAAAGTACCGCTGAAAACTGTTCTTCTTACTTTTTTCTTCGTTAATTCGTAACTAGTAAGTGCCTTTTCCCCATTGCAGTTGCATTCTCTATACGTTTGTGTTCATGTTACGTATATCTATGTTACTGAGACCTTTATGAATCAATATGCTACTATGTTGCCTCTATTTTCACCCCTATTTTCTCTGAAATTATTCTTGTGGCTCTATATTTTTCTAGCATCTGAGCTTGCCTAAATTCTAATCCTGATTCTGGCTTTCTAAAGCATGTTTATCCTAGTGTGTTTGTATGCTTAAATTTGTTGATAATCCTAAGTTTATCTTTGGATTCTTGTGATAAATTAATTCATGCCTAGAGTGTGTTCTAATTCCTGTTGAGTCATTCATGTAAACCTTAATACTTTCATAGGGTTAATTCCTAATCATGTTATTAGCTCAAACATTATTTCCCTGCTACTTGTAAACTCTAATGTGTGTTCCCTGACTTTTTTAATCTTGCGTTCTTTAATATTGCCTAAGAATTCTGAGATGAAATTCAATATCTGGCCTTTTCTCATATATATGGTTAACCCCCTAGTTCATGCCTATCCTCTCAACCTAAGAATGATAATTTCATCTACCATGAATCCTAATGTCTGCTTGTTGACATATTCTTTACCTACTATAAGTTCTTAGAATCTTGTGTTGTAGTTAGTGTCCATCTTGTTAGATCTCATGATCAACTAAGTAGGTTTGCCAAATAATGCTTCCAACATGATTGTTATGCAAGGCTTTCCTGTTAAAATTTCCGTATGAAGATTGTACTCCACCCTCTTCTTGTGAATGATTCTGCTTGGATGTCGTATGCAATTCTTTGAGTTGGTTCTTTTTTTTGAGACAATGTTTGCAGTGGTTTAGTGGTTTATAATACCTTACCCTTATCCTTTTCAATCTTATCTTTTTGGAATTGTTTGCCTGTATGTGTCTTTGATGTCTGTCAACTGAGCATGGCCCTATATATTGGCTGAGACTGCAGTTCGTTTAGTTGTGAAACTAAGTGTTTAAATTGCCCCATGCATAGTTTTATTGCCTGTATGGTTACTCTAGTATCCATTAACTTAATTACTAGGATTGTTTCATCCTGGTATGTTGGGTATGCCGTTGGTATTTGGGGTCTAAAGCAAACTGTATGCACCTAGAGTTTGGGCCTGCTATCCACATGAAGTTCTAAGCATATTTGAAGGCCCAGATGTTTTCTAGGTTGTTCTTTATTTGTATTTGAACCTGTAATAATTCAATTGGTCTATAATAACTTATAAAACTGAATGATGGGGAAATTAGTACGAAAAAAGGGGCTGGCGGTATTTTGATTTTCGTATGAACGGGTAGAAAACGTGCTTATAGGATTCAACTACCTTGTTTGCTATGTGTTTAACGTGCTCCTATTCTACACACTTATAAAAAGCATGATTATAGGAAATCGCACATACTCCACTCAATTGTCTAAAGCATGTTTAAGTATTTGCTATACTTGTTTCTAAGTTTATTATTGCACACACTTAAACAGCATGCCTATAGAATACAATAATGCAGATTTTGCTAATGCTCCTCAAGATACCATGTTTATAAGGTTTCGATTAATCAATCAATCAATTAGTTCTACTACTCTTAGCATGCTTCACTTTAGATATCATGACGATAGGGTTTTAAATAATTAATCAACTGCTTTCTATTACTTTTACACTACCTCACTTAGATGACATGCCTATAGGGATAAAATGTTATAAGACTAAGTCTAATTGTCGAATTTTAGAAATCTTGCCTATACGATACTCTGACTCACCTAGAAGAACTGTTTATGAAACTAATGCTATTAACACTAGGCTATCAAGTTGTTTCACTGCCTCGCTACACGAACAATGTAGATGTCATGCCTATAGGTTTGTAATACCTTTAATCTGCCATCCATTAGCTTAAGTCGTAACATTGTCTGTACATTAATGGAAATCAGAATTACCTAGAAATCATGTCTATAGGACTTAACGACTCTAATGCATTTTAATTCTAAAAACTATCTACTGCCTAATTTGTCACGTGCATTTGTTGTTTAGGTGTGGAGGTTAACTTGAGCCTTTTCTTGCATTTATATGTAGTCCTATATGTTTTGAATGTGCGCCTAGTTTTTATCATTTGGAGCATCCTAAGTAAAGTATAGAACCACCTAATAATAGGTCCAAAGCCTCCTGGACCATAGGCATGGGACGGGTAGTGCATGCATAGAGTATGACCTAGAATTGAATTGGAGTGCTTTTAAGTAACAACTTAAAGATAGTAATCGGATAGCAGGAGAAGATAGTCTGTACCCGATGAATAATATGAGCAAGCCCTACCCTAAAGGAGTTGTGAAATATTATTTATGTTGCACGGGTGATCCATTAGGCTAAAAAACTTAGGACCCCCCTTCCTTTTATATGATTGTTGTTCACACTTAGTCATTAAATATAGATCAATGCAGTTGTACCCTTGTAATCTTTAAGACTTGTACCGATTATATATATAGTTTAATTCTTATGTTATTTTTCTTTACACATGTTTATGTTATAATAGAACCTTCAACTTCCATATCTTTCTTCACTTATATGATCACCTA
>MU743366.1:173604-238877 GCA_026770625.1 Nicotiana glauca
GTATTGAATTATGGATGTTTAGGCATTTGTGCTTAAAGATAATTTTTGTCGAAAAAGTATTTGGATGTAGGAAGGAAGTAAGTAATTTGTCATTGTTTTGAAGAATAAGGCATGTAGGTGAACGGGGGCAGACCTAGTGCATTAGTTTTGAGTTTGGTAGAACCCAGTGGCTTTGGCCCAGACCTATATTTGTATTAACAAATCCACTTAATATGCATAAATAAGCTATCTCAAACCAGTTGCTTTCTTGTCTTAGAATCTAGAACTCATAAGCATAAAATCTTAGATCCGCCTCTAAGGTGAACTGGGGGTGGATGGGAAAGCTTGGTTAACTGGTGCAACTGAATGAAATGCTTCACAGGATAACTGTTTCGGTAGACTGTTAAATACGACATATTTATGTAGACTTTTGTTATTTTGTATAGCTTATTAAAGGATGGTGATTGATATCACACTCTTCGTTTTTTTAATATTTATTAATAGTTGTCATCAGTAGATCATTAGTTTTCCATGCCTGTTGTTTATAGTGTGGATACTGTTTAATTATAAGGATAGTCTGAAATAATTTATGGTTTATTGTTCCCAGGTGAACGGATGGCTAGTGAGACTCGGTCTGGGAGGAAAAATAAGCATACTGAGAGCAATAAATCAAAGAACAAACAATCAGATAAAGGATCAATAAGTTCTGGCTCCGGAAAGACAGATAGCTTAAGAAAGTCAGTTCGAGAAACAAAGCAAGCAGCTTCAAGCCCATCGAGTACAAGGAAATCCGAGCGTCTTGAAAAGCAGTCACCATCCCCGCCAGCTGGTAAGAAGAAATCTGGAATAATTGAGAAACAGAATACTCCGAGCCCTTTAAGAAGGTCTGACAGGGGCAAGAAAAATACCCCATCTAGTTTGTCAAGATCAAGTTATGTAGGAAGAGGACCCGGTTCATCTAGTGTCGAGAAGAAGGAACAAAAAGAGAAAAGTGTGAAGGAGCTGATAATGGAATCTGAAAGTGTTAGCACTAGGAGGGAAAATGGTGCAACTTCTGTAGGCTTGAAAAGGAAGTTAATGAATGCCCGGAGTTATAAGGCATTATTCAAAATGCAAAGAAAGAGATCTACTGCAGCAGGTAGACTAATCTCTCTGTTGTAGTTCTCATCCTCCTATAACAAGCGCTATTGTTTCTTGTCAATGTTTTCCTTGTTTCTCCTTCTTCTTGTAATAACAGAATGCATCATGAAGTACACTCTCTCCTGGAATGCTGGGAAGCGTAAAAAGACTTACTGAATTGACTATAGCTTTATCATGGCAAAAACTAACTAATTATCTCCACCACCATGTACCAGCATAATTCAAAGTCAGTTATTGTGCCATGTCATTAGTGTGTATTTAATAGACACGTCTTCCACTAACAATAGGTTTTCTACAGGTCACACCCTTAGATAAGGTGTCTAAATGAAAAAAGTGGATAACTTCGAGGCATATATGTACTCAGCCTTTACAATTTCGATGCTAAGAGTGAAGGCTTAAAGATAACTGAATTGGTAGAGTCTTACCTTGGTGTTTTGGAATTGCTGAAATTTCTATACTGATATAGATGCTTGTTTCCCCTGACCAGAAATTATTGACAAGTTGGAAAGACCAAAGAAGTCATCAAGAGTTGATAGCATTGCCAGTGATGAGACTGACTCCAAGCTAATCAATGGGGATAATGAATCTCATGAAAGAGTTGTAGAAGAGCTGAAAGAACATCCTGATGGGGTTGCTTCTTCAAGGTCCATTTCTAGCTTAGAAGTGTCTGATGCAGATGCTTCGGTAAATGATGTTGAGATATTGCCAGATTCAAACCGCAGATGCTGCTCTAAGGGAAAATCTGCTGCTCTTCCTGCAGAAAATGGTTTGGAAGTATTTAAAAATGGTTGCACTGTGGGAGAAATTTCTGGTGATTCCGAAAGGGTACCAGATGGTTGCTCTGTGACTGAGGATAATTTGCATATCCCTGACTTGTCATGTTCCACTTCTACAGGTGGTGTTATTATTCTGAAAAGTGGTGAACTAGGCATTGGTAAAGTTTCCAAAACGCATAAAAATGCATGTGACTTGGCTGAAGTTTCTCCTCCACCACTAGCTGACCATGAAAAGCTTGGTTATGGTGGGACTTGTGCTTCATGCTCTAGACGGATAAGGTGACTTTTCCAATCTTTCTATTTACATTTTGTTTCTACCTACACTGCCTTGCTTTACTAACTTGACTTTAGCCTGGTGAATCATCACATTTAAAACTTAGAAGCACAGTGTCCTTTCAGATATTTTAGGTGACACATATGCTAAAGACTCAAACTTATTACATACCGATTGATGTTGCACTTCACTTATAAAATATTCTGGAGATATTGAAAATTTCTCTCTTCTTAGTCTTTTTGTAGGTAATGTAAGAATATTATTGATGTAAACCAGCATTAGGAGAAGAATACATCCAAAAAGTAACTTCACAATGTGTGTTAAGAACTGAGGAAGTCAACTAAGACGTCCAGCTCTAACACATTTACTGTGGCCCCGTTGCACCGAAAACTAAGCAAAAATATACACCATATATTTAAGATTAACTACATTGCCCTTCTGTCTTAAAAAACTATAGCATTTCTTTTTCTTCATATGGTCCACCAAATCACAGCAGGGACTCTGATCCTGATGCCCCTAGAGGATTTCACAATATCCATTATATGCCAATAGAGAGGGAAGCCACAATATCTCTTGAATGTGTGCAGATCCTGCAAGTGTATCTTGACCTTAGTTGTGTGGAAATGCTTCCAAGTACTTCCTTAATACCGAAATCAATTGGTGTGAGGATGTTTAAGGAAGAAAAAAATAGTTTCTCTTTGTGTGTCTCTCTGGGATATTGTGTTTGATCATCCAGACTGCTGGTTCCTTTTCTTAGGCATCAGTTTAGAAATGATATAAAGCAGCATGCTTCCTAAGACCAAGTTGAAGTAACCCCATTGGCCCTTTTTGCCTTTTTGCGATAAAACAAAAAGTTATTGGCAAAACTGTGGCACTTAGGAGAGCAGCTCAAGACTGGACTTGGGATGTGCACTTTAGAAGAGCAGTCTTGAGATTGAAAGCTTGATGGAAATGATAGCCAAAGTGGAGGCTTACAATATTGATGGGAATGCTTCAGACATGATGAGATGGGGCAGTAAGAGTAGTTTCACTGTCAAAGAATGTTATAGGCAACTCAATTCTCGGAATCAAGTTCTTGATGCATGGCCTTGGAAGCTGATATGGAGGACCAAATTACCAGTGAAGGTCATTGATTTCAACAGGACAGCCCTACATGAAGCTTGCCTAACTCAAGATAGTCTCAACAGAAGAGGGTTTCAATTGGTTAATAGATGTTATCTATGTAGGAGGAACCAGGAATCTATCAGTCACCTTTCCTGCACTGTCCAGTAGCCATTGATATATGGAACATGTTCTATAGTATTTTTGGGATAAGTTGTTCATGCCAAAAAATCTGAGAGACGCGTACTTGAGTTGGAGTCTTTGGCCAGTTGATAAGTCCATCAAAAAGATCTGGATTATGATACCTGCAGTTATTTCTTGGTGTCTATGGAATGAGAGAAACAAAAGATGTTTTGATGGCATCTCAACTCCAAACCACTCTATTAAAGCCAAATGTTTAACCAATCTTTTTTGCTGGACAAAGCTGTCCTCAATAGTTAGTACTGAACACTTTTTGGAGTTTATTAGCTCTCTTGTCCTAGATTTAAACATTGTACAGGGTCTAGCAACTCACTTTTGTTTTTTATATATCTACTTCTTGTAAGTAGCTTCTTGTACTCTTGCATCTTCTTGATGCCTTTTAATACAACAATTTATTTCAGAAAAAAAAAAAACTGTGGCACTGTGCCCTATACAACAAGAACAACATCAACGATGGCTCAACGCTATAGCTTTTGGCTTTTGGCTCAAATTCAAGTGCTTATGGCTTTTGGATTTTTGGTGTAATTTACAATATGTTAAAAATGAAGATAGTATGTTAGAGTTCATAGATTTACTACAGGCATAGGAGCATATTCTGGTGGAAACATTTTGTTTGTTTTTGTACAGAAGGGTTTCAAACTTTGTAATTAGCCTGGCACTAGATTAGTGCAATGCTTCTAATGTTGTGCTATAATACATCATTTACCTGTTAAAAAAAAAAAGTAAAATTGCTCAGAGAATGAGTGCAATAAAAGTAAAGTAAGCCTCACGCAGAAGTTCTAGCACCTTACTGCTAGTGGTGGCAAAATAGTTAAAAGAAAACAGTTAACCACCCATATTATCCACTAAAAAATGGGTTGGATAATGAACTTTTTATAAACGGGTCAAATATGGATAAGAACCATATTATCCATTTAGAAAATGAATAACCAATGGGTCTAAATTTTATATTTGTCAAGCCTCAAATTGGGGGTTCCTCATGTTAGGGAGACTAGGAATTCTCCCAAAAATGATCATATGCAAGAAGTCATGGATAATATGATTACCTATATTGTAAATTCTCTACTTTTTGGTATACTTCCTGTATAGGGGAGTTCTCTCCCTTTTGATTAATACAATTTACCTTATAAAACAAAATATGGTTACCTATTTTATTTGCCGGTTAACGTTAACCCGTTTTTTATCCATATTAAATATGGGTCGGGTCGGATAATTTATTCATTTTTTCATTGCCCGTTTTCGACCTGAACCATATCTGACCCGACCCGCCCGTTTGCCACTCCTACTTACTACTGCTCAAAGAGCTTACAAAGTGGAGAAGCAAAAGGTAATTGCTTACATAAAAATGGATGCACCAAGCAAAGAGATTAAACAGACATCTAGATTTTAAAAAATGTGTAGGAGTTGCTGTTCCTTCAAAACATCTATGATGTCCTTCCTTCCAAATGTCCTTCCTTCTAAATGCTCCAAATGATGCATTGATGGATCATCTTCCATATGTTTTTGATGGACTTCCCAACACTAACACTGCTACAGATGACATGTTTCCTTCATGGTCTTCGGAATAACCAGCTTATATAAAAAGATTACAAAACTTGTCCAATATATCTTTAGTCATTGTAAAGTACAGAAACAAATGGTCTGTACTCTGTATCCTCACTATCTTTTGTATAGACATAGCATCTATTGCACAAAGTTATTCCTCTACTCCTTAAATTTTCCTGTGTTAGGAATGCAGAGTGTTCCTAACACTGCCACCGAGCTAAAGCAAGCAATCTTAGCGGGGGTTTTAGTTCTCCAGATTAATTTTTGGCCATTCCTCAATAATGTTGCTGCTGTTTACTGATTCCTCATAACATTCCTTAGAACATATCATTGCCCTTGTTTCCCCAAAATAATCTTTCTGTTGCTGTTGGGTCTGATTCTGGATAAACAATCCAGCACGTTTTTTACTTCCCGGTCATGTCAATGCCTCCTGAAATTTATGTCCCATTTACCCTAAGCTGTTTCTCTGTAGCTTCAGTATCATTAGCTAAACCAAATAAATTTGGAAACTCATCTTTGAGAGGTATGTTACCTAGCCGTTTATCTCTCCAGAATAGGGTGTTCTCACCATCACCAACCTGTAACCTCACCCTTGACTGCTGCCACAACTTGCTAATGTGTTTCCAAGGCCCATACCATGAGAGTTTGTCGTCACTTTTGTGTGCCATGCTAGTTGAGGTTGGTCATATGGATCCTTTATTTCTACTGCACTCCATTTGGACTACTTCTGTTCCAATATGCAATAATTCGTCTTTGATAACAAATAAGGGGTTCTTACACCAACTACTTTCTATATCTCAGACTTGTCACTATACTGACATACAATCTCTAATCAAACGAACAAACAAAAAGGACTCCTGACAAACACTAAACCTAACATAAGTGTACCAACAACGATTAAACCTTAATACCAATTAGTTATTTTATTTCGCCTATTTTACACTAAGTTCTTGTGAATTCCTAGAGATTATAGGTCTTTTGAGACATTCTCTCAACATGATTTTATCTTTTAAAGCATTCAATCATTACCGTGCCACACCTATGGGCCTTTGCAATTGACAAAAGCATTCGGGCGACATTATTTTATTTTATCCTTTGTGTTCATTTGGGCCTTATGTCAGATTTGCAATTGACAAAAGCATTCGGGCGACATTATTTTATTTTATCCTTTGTGTTCATTTGGGCCTTATGTCAGATGTTATCATTTCTGGTAAAGACTTAATTAAGTAAATAAAAACTTTGTTCTCCTCTAACAACTTACAGAGCAAGAAGAGGTCCTGAGAGCGAGCACATCGCCACCCCATTGTTAAAAAGAATATCACATGCTTGGCCATGAAAAAGAAACAGGCTGCATGTGAGGTGTGTTTTAAAGACATAATTAAGTAAATAATGGTGTGTTCTCTCTAACACCTTAAGCTTTTAGATGCATCTTAAGCTTTTAGATGAGATGGTCACACACTTCAACAATTTCTAATCCTGTCTTATTTTGGATAACAACACATCCTTCTTAACATTGTACTTTCCACCACACACTTGTGGATATGTTGGGTGGTAGAGGTCCAATATTCAGTTGCATAACACTTTGTGCACTTTCATTTCTGTCATCCTATTCTTGTTCTCTGTCTTACATCTTCATGTATCATGCATTTTAGCTTAGATATTTGAAATTTAAGCATCGAGCAACTGTAATTTATCTAATGTTTGCCTCAACTTCAAGTTGATGAGGTTTGTTAACCTTCTTTAGAGTTCAGGCTGATAAGACTATATACCTCCCTGCAAGGGTATTTGCTCCTTATTTTTTTTTTTTTTTGCATCATTGATCTTGGATTTCTACGTTCTTCTAAATCATACTTTGATCTTTTATTCATCATAATGCTAGATGTATTATTACTTTTGGGCCTGTTTTATTACTTTTGGGCCTTGGATAGTTTATCAGGTTAACAGTCTGTACTTCCATCTGCCAGAGACAAAAGTATGGTTTAAAGTTTTCTATTATTTTCTTCTGCAGTTATTTACTATTTCTCATTCATAACTTGCAGGGTGAATCATGACTCACCAGAAGCGGAGCTGTGCTCATGTGCTGGAATGTCAGGCAGGGATTACGATAACCTATCTAGGCTCAAGGTTCGTGCTGTAAGATGCGGAGAAGTAGAAGCAGCTTATATTCATAGTAGACATAGTGGTCGTAAAGACCCAATAGACTATCTAAAATTACTATAGGATCCATATACAGTATATGCAACAGTTTTTTCTGTTACTGCAAAAGAAAGCTAATGGCTATAAGATTTGGAGATTATTGGTGATAAAAAATATTTGGAGCCTATAAGACCTACTGGACACGTAACCTAGGCTATACAACATATGACAAAAACATAGAAGCAGTTGAATTTTGTACTGTAGCAATTTGAGAAACTTTTTCGGTTGTCAAAAAGCTGGGAAGAAAAAAAGGGTCAACTAGCTGTCAGTTATTGCTATTATTCGTTTCTTCTTTGTAGTATGAGCATCATCGTGTCTTTACCACTTTGTCCTAACAGGTAATGAGACATGTTTTTTTTAATAGGACTTTTTTTTTTGAATTAGGAAACAATGAGACATGTTATATAAGTTCTCCTCGTTTATTGTCACTGTTTATGCTCCACTTCACTGTTTATTCTTTAATCACATGTCAGAATGAAGGGATTTTCTGTTATGTGGTTAGCAGCTGTGCATATCCTTTTTGTCAAGCATTTCAGAGTTATTTTATTGTAATTAGTTTGCTTCTCAATATTTAATAATTTTCTTGAATGCGTTCCGTTTTAGGATGGAGTTGGTTCTGAAGCTGCAATTCCTTTGGATTCTGGAGAAGGATGCAATATGCAATTAAATCAGGCACTTTCAGTTTCTCAAAGGGGTGCTAATGAAAAAATGTGCGCCGTATGCAAGCAAGGTGGAGAGATACTGTGGGTACCATTTGCAACTATGCACAATTAATTTGATGGCCAATAAAGATCTTTCAAACCATAACTGAGGAAAAAATCGGCTCTATCTAAAAAGCATTTGTTTTTGACTTTTTTTTTTTTTATAAGGTAAATTGTATTGATCAAAAGGGAGAAAACTTGTTTTTGACTTTTTTTCTGTTTTTATTTTGTTCCCTAGAATTTTTTTAGTTACTGGATTGTGGATGCACCCAATAATGATTTTTCCATTTGGGTAATGCATTAATAATTGTCAAGTAGTACTAAAGCCCGACTTAGAATGGCCATGTGTATGTCTTGATATTTATCATTTGTACTTGACATACTTTTTAGGATCTGTGATGGAAGAGGTTGCAAGAGATGCTACCACCTCTCTTGCCTAGATCCTCCATTAGATGATTTCCCACCAGGAGCTTGGCATTGTTCCTGGTGTGTCAAGAAAAAGATTGAATCTGGTGTACATTCAGTGACGGAAGGAGTAGAATCAATCCAGGATGTCAGAGAAGTGGAAGTAGCAGGTACCAAAGGTTTGATGGACAAGTATTTACATGCTGTAGACATTTGTACGGGGGCTGGATGACTGTGATATGAATAGTTTTTAACGTTTGTCATATCTCTTAATGTTGCTTTGCTCCTGTTAATTCTCGTTCTTGATTATTTTGTTTTTTCTTCTTTGCTTTTATGTTAGGAATGCATAGACAGAAGCAGTATCTTGTTAAATACCAGGGTCTTGCTCATGCACACAATCATTGGGTTGCAGAGACACAATTGCTTATTGATGCACCATTGCTTATTGCAAACTATAATCATAAGAATCAGGTCAGAATTATTTCTTTGAAGATTTTCATTTGTTTTTTTTTCCTTCTCTTCATATTTTCTGCCAACTTAAGTAAATGGATCATTATTTGCCAAACACATGCAAAGAATGATATCCATCTATCTTAACAAATACTTTTTATAGTTTTCACGAGTAGCGACTTTTTCCATCATTTTAGGATGTGAGGTGGAACTCAGAGTGGACAGTGCCACATCGTCTCTTGAAGAAAAGATCATTGATGTTCTCCAAGCTGCATTGTCAAGATGCAGGTGATAATAGCAAATGCCTGTTTGAGTGGCTTGTGAAATGGCAGGGCCTTGATTATGAGTATGCAACATGGGAATTAGGGAATGCTAATTTACTGAACTCACAGCATGGTGAAAGCCTTATCAAGGATTTCAATATTCGTCGTGAAAAAGCAAAACGAAGAATTGACAAGGTGTTTATGATTTTCGTGATATGCTAAAATTGTTCTATGATTTCACTTCTTTAGTCTGCTAATGGATAAGTATCTATGCCTTGTACTAGCTGGTGTTGTAACTTATAATCCCAACATTTTGCTCTACTGTTTATGCAACCTCAGTTTCCTGCTGCCTGTCGGCATAAAGGGTATAGGACATCTCTTAACTAAACATAAGAGGTTGGCCGGTTTTTGAGGATATTTTGAGTGATCAGTCCAGAAGAAACTTGCTATGTGTTTGTGGGCCTGAAGTCATATATTGGTAGTACTCGTCAACTTTGTAATATTAATTGTATGTCTTCTTCTGCTGCTGCAGAATCATAAGGGGCCACTTGTCAAACTATCAGAACTTTCTGCTGGAGGTTCACATATAACAGATTCTAATCTGCTGAACAATGTTAACAAGCTGCGGGAGTGTTGGTTGAAGTGCCAGAACACTGCTGTCTTTGATGACCAGGTGAGTTCATTCTACAGGAAATGCTCTTCTAGGTGGGTAATGAGATATTGCTAAACATACTATATAATTTGAATAAATAATGGATCACTATTATATATACACGTCAAAGCAGTAGAAAAGGATTTAAATGTCAAGTTTGATTGATTGTTTTGAAGTTGTCATTTGATGCTTTCTTCACCTTATCTAGGACCTTATTTCTTGTGTATTTAGTTTCATTTTAAAATCTTCCTGTTCATTTGTCCACTCTTGTGATGGCTTGTTTTTTCTTGTTGGCTTTTGACGAACTGTTTGGAACTTCGCTAACATCCATTTCTAAAGGATACTTCATGGGTTGAATCCTTTCTTTTGTGATTGCTAAAACTAGGAGATGAGCCACCGGTTATCCTTCATTGATGTTCATGCATAACTCTTTTACATACCTAGTTCACATCCAGAGAGTTCGTCTCTTTTTGGTCCAACTGATGATGCTGCATTTCGTCTATCTTCGAACGGTTGTACTTGGAAATTTCACGTTGAGCTATGTAACTTACTTAAAAACTAATAAACCTCAGAATGGTTGTTACACTGATTTCTGTCTCATAGAATTTACTAAAAAAACTGCTTCCTGAAGGATTACTATGTTGTGGAAGGCTGTAGTTGAAGCTAACTGAAAGTGAAGATGTTAGACTTGTAAAAGGGGTGAGAGACAAGTGCTCACCTAAGCAAAACTCACAAAGGTTGAGCCATAGGCAATTTAGAAGAGCAGTCTCTTTCTCCAAATGGAGTATTTACTGCAAAACAGGAGGTCCTTGCGATCTGTGTTATCAAAGCTGACGAGTGAAGAAAAAGCCAGGACATCTGTCTATGTGTATATCACAAAACAATATATATGTAACTCAAGAATAATAACTATAAACCCAAACAACAATTATTAGGACTAAAGAAGTGTGAATATCATTATTAATTGAAATAGTTGTTGATTATTGTTGCACTTTAGAAGAACCATAGGTGATAAGACTCAAGCCTTAGCGCCTAAACTAATAAGCTGTTTAGTCGAGGCAAATCACTCAACGTGTTATGCACCTAGATCTGGAACCTGAGTATGCCTTGACCGAGCCTTTGACGACATTACGGAAGCTCTCTTCCTCGGCTTAAGAATTCTTCACCAAGTTGAAGTCCTCTCCAACAATTCATTTTTGCTCAAGACATCTATATCAAAGAGAATTGACAATATTTAATCTCCCCGTTTAAGACTTCTGCTTCCTTGAATCCTTTACCTTCAGTTAAACACGAGAAAACTAGAGCTAGCCCATTCTTGCCTTTTTTTGGATGAGTTACTTGCCATTCTCCTCTTTTTCCGCTGCTTCTAATGTTCCTCTTTTGATTATTCGTCCTACCATCAACATCAAAATCAATTAGCAGTAAGATTATGTTTGTAAACCTATAATTGTAGTTGGACTTCACATATCAATTCTCTATAGTTGCAAGTCTAAATTCTTTTTCATAGTACTGCTAACTTGCATTTTTTACCATTAGTTCTTTAGTTCAAGACAATAACCTGAAATGTGATCATCTATGGGTGCATAAGAAAGGTTTGACTAATATGACAATTGTTTCTGCAGGATCGTATAATGAAGATGGTTTTATTTATTCTATCTATGTCAGATGTCTGCTGTCCTTTCCTTGTTGTCACACCTTCAAGTTTGCTTTCCCAGTGGGAAGCTGAATTTAGACGATGGGCACCAAGTGTTGATGTTGTAGTGTACAGTGGAAACAGAGATTCTAGAAGAAGAATCAAGTCATTGGAGTTCTATGACGAAGGGGGTTTCATGATGCTTCAAGTGCTTTTATCATCTCTGGAGGCCGTCATTGAGGTTTGTCTAAAAATAGATTATTTTAGAATTAATTTAGATATCAGGACTTCGACAGATAATCAGGGCCAAGATTCCTAATTAAGTAACCTGTTATGATGTTTTCATCAGGAATATCGAACGTTCCGCTAAAGATGTATCATTTTGGTGAAATTTTCTCTGTTTTACTTTTCAATCATATCATATTTAGTTGATTATTATTTTAGCTCCAACTTTCTTGGGGATTCATGTTTCTCAGAGAATGAAAGCGGGAGTCTATTGGAAATTGACTTGTATTTATGCAGACGTGCTTCTTCGCAAGAAGTATAAACTCATTCAAGCAGCTTATGCATTTGCATGATTCTTGCAGCTTCGAATAAATACAATTTATTTATTATTTATATAGGATGCTTTGCGGATAATACATGACTATTTGTTGTCATAGAATAGGATTTCACCTAATTTTTTGGGGTCAGTTTGTGATGATGTAAATGAAAGGAAAACAATGACCAAGTATATTTTGACTAAGAAATGCATTTCTTTCTTACCTATTCCTTATTTTTGTGTTCATCCCAATACCTTCCATCCTATCGAAGTGTGGTACTTGTAGAGAGCCAATGTTGTGAAGAGCGTGAAGCGAGGAAAAACAACAATCCCCTTTTCGCTTAAAGCGAGAAGCGAAGCGCTCGCTTTTCTGGAGTGAAGCGGAATTTAACAAAAAAAATATTAAAATAAATACTGCATAGACAACACATGCAACTGTAAGCAAATGTTCAATACTTCAATGTAAAAAACTAAAGAGTAGCATCAATTAAAGCACAAAATGAGCATCCTATTCTTCTACAACAATGCAACAAAAAGAAGAGAAGAAGAAAAAAAAAAATTTCGCCAGCATTTTGCTGCTATTTGGACACTGAAACAGTGAAAGAAAAAGGATGGAGGAGGAGGAGGAAGGAATCACATACCTCGGACCAAACTTGATGATCTTGAAGTTGAAAAGTGTAAAAAACTTGAGCCCTAGGTTGCCTCTTTCTTCCTCTGTTGCTGCCGCCCGATGGTGTTTTAAAAAAAGACAGCTTTCTAAATTAAATACGTTGGCAGCCCAGTTATAAAGCGCTTGCTTCTTATGCTTCGCATCGCTTCATCGCTTTTTCAGGGGGGAAGCGAGCGCTTTTGTAAATCTGCTACGCTTCAGCTAAGAGAAGCGCCATATAACAATCTGCTACGCTTCAGCTAAGAGAAGCGCCAGATACCTCGCCTCGCTTCGCGCTTCGCTTCTCGCTTTAAGCGAGGAAGCGCTCGCTTTTTACAACCCTGTAGAGAGCTGCTTTTGGATTAAGAGTAAGATTTCATTTTTATAAAGATATAATAAAATGAATATGTATATTAGCCCTGTTAATGCAAATAGAGCTTTGTATTTGATGTCTCTCTCAGTTTCTTTGTCGTGCAAGTTCTCTTGTATTTTCAGCATTGCAGATTTTAATTAAAATTTGCTGCCTTTGGACTCAAGGCTCCTCCTTAGTATCCTAGCCCCCTTTCAGGTCAAGCAACTTTTTACTTCAAAAATTAATTTAGACTTCGTAATTTTTTGGGTTCATAGCTAGGTTAAAGTTATGTAGGAATTAGTCAACGAACTAGCTACTTCCAATTCAGTTTTGGAATCTTTGTGTTGGGAAGTTTTCGTCTTTTTGTAATAGCAACGTGATGCTTCAGTTTGAAAAGGTTTTCTGGCCATACTACCCTTATATTGCATTGAATTCCTTGGTGCCAAACGGTGCAAATTTTCTTCTTTATGTCATTGTGTAATAAAAAAAAAATTGGGTGTTGTCATTGTGTCCTTAGGTATGCGGCTTTAGAGTTCATGAATAGTTTCTATAAGTTGTCTGTTGCTTCTTTTCTTGTAATGTTGTGTTTGTGGCGAGAAAGCCTTTGATGCCATTATTAACGGGTTTTCAGTGCGTTGTTGACTTAATAGAGCGGCCAACCATTACTCTCTGATACTCATGATTTTGTGATAAGGAAAAAGTTCGAGCACAAGCACCCTTGGGTAACAGTCCCTTTCCTCTCTGCACCTAGTGTAGTCGTTCTTTCTTCTGTATTTTGGCTTCCTTAGTCCGTTCTTATCTTTATATATTCCTTGATCCTAATTCAAGTGATGTTCTATGCTTCATGCTGTGAACTTTTTGATAATAAAGCTGTTAAGTAGTTAACCGTAAAGGAAATGTTATATAGTTGGGCAGGTTTCCGTAGAAGAAGAAAGCAAAAGGCGTGGAAGTTCGCCTCGTTAGCTCTCATGTGGATAGTTTGGGGGGAGAGAAATAGGAGAGCTTTTGAGGGGATTGAGTCTACTTTTTCACATCTTAAGAATAGTATTTTTTTCTTTGATCGCTTTTTGGTGCACTCATATAGCCCCTACTTGTATAGAAGATTGGGCGCCTTTTGTAGAGAATCATGTTCTGATGTAGATTCTCTACTTTTTGGTATACTTCCTATATACGGGAGTTCTTTCCCTTTTGATTAATACAATTTACCTTATTAAAAAAAAAAATAGTTAGTCATGTATAGTGTCCCACATCGGGAAGTAGATACCTATTATTATGTAATCACCCTATATAAATAGGGCGTTGTACAACACTTTAGATAATCAATTATATTTTCTCCCGTGCTTTCTCACAAAAGCCTTGATAGATCTTTGTAGAACCTTTTGGTTTTGGATTTTCATTCGTTTAACAAGAGAAGTTGTCATTCTCATCCATTCTAAAGTTTATTGGTATAGCAAGAGAAGTTCCCATTCTTATGCATCCTAAATTGGGGGTTTTTCTTCCTGGTTATGGGGGGGGGGGGGGAGGGGGAGCTGGTGAGTCTAGGAGGCCATGGATTGTGGTTCCACCACTATCATGTGGTTGCTGAGCTGTCTATACTTGAAGTAGATGCAGCATGTGGCTAAAGTCCTGCTGGGAGGTGGTGGGCCTCTGGTTTTCCCTAAAGTATGTCGATAGATAGGGTGGTGTATGCACAACCTGTAAGTTAGGAATTGGAGATTCTGACATTGACGTACATCATAGAGACAGAGGTTGAAGAGTTGGTTAGAGTATGTGTTTTGACTTTTGTACAAATGAAATTGTTTGTTTGATGCTCCTTTATCATTTACACTAAACCTGTTTGTTTGATCTAGCATCTAAAATCTGTTGAGGATGATGGTCCCGTGTGACCTATACGTCTAAAATCTGCTATTCAACCTGTCATTAATCATAAGTTTGATAAAACCTGTTTTTAGTATGTGATGATTCAAACATTTCCTTGGTGATGATAACTGGATATGTAAGCTTATAACTTTTGTCATCAGTTGGTTTGAAATTGGCGTGATGGAGGAATCATGTGAAGGAAAAGGGGTATTAGTTGTGCTTGTGTTAGAATCTATATTTTAATACGGGGAATTGGATTGTAGTTACTGTAGAGGTATCCATGTAATAAACGCTAGATCTAGATTATAATATTTTTTGTTTTCTTTCTTAGCTGGATGTTTGCTGGTCTACAAAGGTGATGAGGGAGACGGGGTTTGCACCATTGTTGACTATTAAAAATTGTAATTTTTTTTTTTTTTTTTGGGTGTAATAAGTGTAACTAAGGCAGAGCATGAATCTATTAAATAGTAATTCGAGTGCACGCTGCGTGACTTGACACCTAGTATCTGACTGTAACTATAGTCCTGATGGCCTTATAAAAAAAAAGGAAACTATATTTCCTGATGGCTGATGAACTTCCTAAATCCTAGGTTTGGGTAAGAAGATGAAACTTGCAGAAGTCACTCACACATGACGTTTCAAATTCTGCCCTAAAGTTTCTCTTTTGTGATTTAGATAGATTGTAGTTCTTTTTATTGAATGGATTCTTCATTTGTTTCCCCCCAAAGTGGGAAGTTTTTAATTCTTGTGTTTCCCCAAATATTTGAAAGTTCTTACTGCTTCAAAGTTCTGTAGCCATGTCGTTTTTATTCAGTCTCTTATTTCTGCAGGATGTAGAAATGTTGAGCGGTTTGAATTGGGAAGTGACTGTTATTGATGACTGCCAAAACTTGGGAATATCTGCTGGTGTGGAGCAAATTAAAATGCTTTCTACGGGTCTAAGGGTGCTTCTCTTTAATGGTCCTATGAAGGTATCTTCCGCATCTTGCCTTTTTACTTAATAGAACTGCTTTCATTTAATAAATCGTCCTTACTAGACCCTCTAATTTTAACAGATCACCTCATCTGAGTACATTAATCTACTCTCTTTGCTCCAATGTAAATTTGGTTTGGACAAGACTGGTGGCTTGGCATCTGATATCAATGACCATCTTGGAAAACTGAAAGGACTCTCAAAGGTCACTGCACCTTGCAGCAAGCCTGAATCTTCCAAGTTTGTGGAGTATTGGGTTCCTGTTCAGATGTCTGACTTGCAGCTTGAGCAATATTGTGCTACATTACTCACAAATTCTAATGCTCTTCGCACTTTCTATAAAAGTGATCCTGTTGGGGCTCTCCGCGATACTCTTCTCTCTGTGCGAAAGGTTAGGTGTGTCATTTCATTTGACATTACTACATTTTTGGATGATGGTTGTGTTGTTATCATTTTCTTTGTTCTGTTTTCCTTTGGAGGTGGGCAAAGGTGATTGGTTCTAGCGGCAGTGAATGTTGAGAAAAAGGGAGTTTCTAAATAGAAACATTAATCTTGAGGATAGTTAAATAACTAGATTAGTGGCACCCAAGAGTAGGGCCTAGTGGTCTAGTAGCTAATGAATGGGAGGAGAACCATGTGGTCTCAGGCTCAAATACTAGCTGAGGCAAAAAAAAAAACCTAGGTAATTTCTTCCCATTTGTCCCAGTCTTCGTGGGTAGAGTCACTTGGTACCTGTGCTGGTTATCTCTAGTCGAGGTGCACCGGAGCCGGCTCCGAGACCACTTTCAAGAAAATAGAAAACAAAAAAAGTTTGCTGAATGGCACAATGGAAGTGAAAAGCACTTTTTTCAAATTAGGATTTACGTAGATCTGTTGGTGTTCCATTCCATAGACAATATTCACTTTCAATGTTCATCCTCCTGGTCAAAAGTCAATGAAAGCCACTCCTATAGTGATAGTTATCTGAATTATATGTTCTTGCTTTTGTTTGTAGTGTTGTGATCATCCATATATTCTGGACCCATTCCTGCAACCCTTCAATAAGGGGCTTTCTCCTGCTGAAATTCTTGAAGTCGGAATAAAAGCAAGTGGAAAACTACATCTCCTTGACAAGATGCTCTCAGAGATGAGGCTCCGACAGCACAGAGTGGTTGTCCTTTTTCAGGTATGTATTTCCTGTATCTTGTCTGAGGACTGACTGGTTATTCTTAGAATCATATTTGAGTTCCTTTATAGAATGGATCAAGTAAGATAGACAAATTTTCTTAATTTTTCTTTCATCAAAGGAATAGCAGGTCCAATTAATTCACGTCTCAACAATTTATGAAATAGTGAACTTTCAACTAAATAAAGCAATATACTCCCTCCATCCCATTTTATAGGAAGGTGTTTGATGTGACAGAGAGTTTAAGAAATTAATCAAGACTTTTGAAACGTAAGCTAAATATATGCATTTCCGTATCAAAAAATAAACCTTGTTGCTAGCATTGTCAAAAGCAAATTAGAGCTTTTTAAGATCAAATCCATAAAAAGCAACTTGTTGCTAATCATTCTTGAAAGAGAAAAGGGTCAAATTTGTTCCTACACTATCTGGAATTGCTCAATTTTGCCCCCCAAACCTCAGTTAGACTTTTGGTCTAATTTTATTCCATAAAACATCTACCGCAACTGAATTCCAACTTTAAACCAACTTCAAAAGTTGAGTGGTGAATTTGAGCCTTTTTTCTCGGATAATTTCGACACATGGAGTCCACCAATTTCACCATGGAGCTTCGTCAATGGTAAGTGCAAATATGAGAATTTGTTAACAGCGTATGAATGAACCAAATATGAATTTAGCCCAACCAATACATGTTCTTTCTTTATGAAGAAAGCAAGCATATGAATTGGACTAAAAGTTTAGTGGATAAAAAAATTGAATAATTTCGGATAGTAAAGGGCATCAGGACCTTTCCCCTTCTTGAAATAACAAATCCAGTTTTCGTTTCATCAATTGCATGAAAAGCTAAAATTCTTTTTGTATTATCTAATTATGATCAATCTAATTACAAGCAACAGCTAAAAAATTCTAAATTATTTTTGGCATATCCAATATTGGAAGTTTATGAAACTCTATATTTAAGATGATGAAATAATTCATGTAAAATACTTTGATATTTCTAATCTATACTATAGTAAAAGCACGAAGACCCTTAGCGAAATGTCGATCGCCTTTTTTTATCCTTCTAAAATAGATTTCACATGGGACAAATATGTAACTAATAAGTTATTTTCCTAACATTTAGGACTTTAAAATCAACTAAAATTAAAGGTCCTAATATTAAGGACTTCAAAGTCACACATTATTTCTCTATTTGAATTATGTAATATAAATATAATACTGTACATTTTAATTTTTGAATTTTAAAATCAACTCATAGGCGAATTATTAAAATTTCTAAATGATCGAGAAGATTCAACACCAAATTAACATGAGTCCATACCGTTAGTATCATATTTTGATACATAAATAGTTAATTAAGGCGTCTAAGCCAATAATAAATATTTTTTAATATTTAAGTATATTTTATATATGCATATTATATGGTGAGAAAGATAACATAAATGTGTTTCACTTGATTTGTTATTCAATTGGTTAAATCACCTTTTTAACATTTAATAGCTAATAGTTGATTTTAAAGTTCTAAATACTATAAAAATAATAAAATATAAATTTATTCAATGGTAAAATCTGTTTTTAAAGGTGGAGATGGCTCAACATGTCTGCTGTAATACATCCAAGTTAATTTTTTTAATATTTGAGATTTTAAAATTAACTAAAAATTTACTTATTAAATGCTTATTTATTTGAAGTAGGTAGGAAGTCTTTAAAACCAATTAAGATTTCAATTATCATATCTAAATCATTTCATTATTTGAACATCGTTACATAACAGCTTCAGAAACATATAGGGCCAACATTTTCATACACAAATCTTTAAAGAAGCGTGATTAAATTATTTTTATATTTTATTTCAAGTATTAGGTCGCAAAAATAACAATTTTCATGAAATATTTTCACATAAGTCCTCATAAATCACAATAAGTTATCTTAACTTCTGAGGGAAATGACTTCTTCATATATTGAACTTGCTAAATAAGAACAACGTTCATCATTTTCAGGAATTCTTTTAATATTTGTTATATATTTTTAAGTAACTCAAATACATTATTTTTTTTGAGATGGAAACTCAAATACATTATCTAATAATATTTAGATAATGTTATCAGATAACTTAAATACGTATTTCTTAATTTAAAAACTTGTGTGCTCATTAATATGGTTATACGCGCAAAGCGCGTACTGTAAGACTAGTATTTAATAAAAATATCTTCTAAGAGTTGTTCTAGGGATTAGAGAAAACAAAGGATTATGTGCAACAATAATATATTCTGCAAGTTGAGGACTTTTACCGGTGGTAAAAGGTTTATGTACCTATATATTTTGCTAATCAATTACTATTCGTCTTTTTGTTATAATTGAAGGTTTTACCAGTTTAATTTTTACTACCTCTGTCCCAGTTTGTGTGAAGGTGTTTGACTGCGCACGGAGTTTAAGAAATAAAGGAAGACTCTCGGAACATGTGGTCTAAAACACACCATACAAATTTGTGTAGCTAGAAATCATCTCGTGAAGGGTAAATGGAAAATATAAAGTAGAATTGTTGCTAAATATAGAAAGCTGTCATTCTTTTTGGAACTGACTAAAAAGAAAAGAGCGTCGCATAAATTGTGACGAAGAGAGTAGTATACCTTGAATTGTACCTAAACTAGTTACCTTCCCAAGGATTATAGTTTTTTACCCGACGACGATCTATGTTCCCCTCACCCCTCCCTATCTTATGTGTAGTTTTGCATATTGTACATACTAGCCTATCTTGATTGGGAATTCGATCGAGATATGGTCATACCTTTAACTTTAGAGGTTCTCTCTTATAACTTTGTTGTTTTTACTTGTAGCACCACTTCAGACAAGAGGGGTTGCTCTGATGGTAAGCAACCTCCATTTCCAACCAAGAGGTTGTGAGTTCGAGTCTCCCCAAGAGCAAGGTGGGAAGTTCTTGGAGGGAAAGATGCCGAGGGTCTATTTGGAAACAACCTCTCTATCCCAGGGTAGGGGTACCCTCCCCAGACCCCACTAAGTGGGATTATACTGGGTGGTGGTTGTTGTTGTACTTGTAGCACCACTTCCACAAGTACCAAAATCTTAGTTCTGTGTCATCATAATCTAGTGTATGATCTAAATCTATATTTCTTGTAATTTCAATTCTTCATATTTCTCCTCTGTAACTTTGACATTTTCCTTTTCTACCAATATTAGATTGAGAAGAAGATGTGAAGCAAATAACACAATTAGAATTAAAACATTACAATGAGATGGAAATTCAGAAATTGATATAATTGAATGAAGTTTGAATTGACTCATTTCAAGTTGCTCCCTCAAACTAAAAAAAAAAAAAAAAGAAAAAAAAGAAAAAATATATATATATATATATAGCAACTTGAATATATATATATATATATATATATAAGAGCCTTGAGAAGTTTTGAGATTGAGAGAGATAATAGAATGATAGAGGTGGTGTGATTTAGGTTAAAGGTATGACGTGTGGGAGAAGGGAGACAGGTTTGATGTTTGCACCCAGTGGGTATGATGTGTCAATGAAGAAAAAATAAATTAGAAATGCAATGCACAAAAATGTAACTATAAACACAAAAACAATTATTTGGAATAGGACACAAGAATGAAAACACTTTAAATGAGCTATATGTATGTTGTATTACTTTAAAAATAGAAGGTAGCGGTGAAAGCTCCCACACCTTAGCACCAAAACGCCTACCTAAAGCGCCAAAGCAGACAACTTGGGCTTCACCGAGCTTTAGGGTTTAAGTGTGTGTCAAGCAAGCCTTTCAACAAGTAGGATTTTTATGTAACTGGGCCGGTCCGGTATGAGTTTGGTTCTCATTTCACATAACTGGTCCTGGGTCCAATTCACGATTCAAATTGGAATAGTTTATGCCTCTTACTTTAGGGGTTGATCTGGCGGGCCGGGCCGGTTAAATGATCCAATTTTAGAGATTAGAGGGGCTGGATTATGGGTTGATTTAGACCCTTGAAAGGCTTATAAAAGGTTTTGAGATACATGATCCTTTCCTAGGGTTTGATTGTGGCTGTGGCTGCGGCTGCATTTATGGTTGTCCCTGTATGTGTTCTTTTGCTAGGATGATACGAAGAGAATCTGTTATGTCTTGGGCCACCAACTCTGCGTTTTCATTGGGTTTTTAACTTTTAGTTTCTTCTACAATTTGGAAAGAGACCCAGATTCTCTTAGAATGTAGTGGACTTGTCTGACCCTGACCTTTCTGTAATAAAGGCCTATATCGGTTATTGGGTCTCTCCTCTTTTCCATTTGCTTATGGCTCCATCGTTAGATATCTAAGTTCAATAATGTTTCAATGTAGCTGGTGAAGTTTAATCATATTTTGAGAACATTCAATTAATTAAAAACCAGGTATATTTAATATTATTAAATCACAATTACTTTATAACGATCTGTGAAATACAAATCTGATAACAATCACACATTTTTAACTAAGAAATGAGATGTTTTTTGAATATTCTAAGTAACTAATCATCATATATAATATCTATGCATTTTCAAATCCCAGTAACTACACTCATAGCTTATCCGTAGCCCTGAACCTAATATTTAAGTCGCTGCAAATCTGACACTTTGGATCAGCACCTGTATCGATGCCATGTAGGTCAAGCAAACATCTTAAATATGACCACTGTGAAAGGGGCTGTTCTCTGGATTTTAGGCTTTTCTTTTTGTATACGGTTTGCATCCCCCCCTGAATGCTATTATCCGAGGCACCATTTAACTTATCAAAAACACAAACGAAAAGAACTATCACCCAACTTTCACCCAACTACCTTAAGAAGTCGTAGGGTGCTGACTCGGGTTGTTTCTAGATAAAAATGGCAGCCCGATGCACTAAGCTCCCGCTATGCGCGGGGTGCGGAGAAGAGCCGGACCACAAGGGTCTATTGTATGCAGTTTTCCTACATTTCTGCAAGAGGTTGTTTCCACCTCGAACTCTTGACCTCCTGGTCACATAGTAGCAGCTTTACCAGTTACGTAAAGGCTCCCTTTCAAAGGTTGTTTCTGGATGCAAAGCTATTATTAATAGCCTATTAATATTTGGTAGTTACATTATGTTACCTTCTCACAAAAAAAAAAAAAAATACTATTTGGTAGTTACATCACCTATGGAAAAAACTACATAGTCTGACCTCCTTTTGTGAAGTTTCATGAATCATCATGTTGGTTCTCCTAAGTATTTGTCTGATAGATTCTGCGCCTTCTTTACACTTTAAAAATAAATTTCACATTGTTCAACATTGTAAATTAAATTATTTTCCTAATATTTAGGACTTAGTTCCTCATTTGAATTTTGTGTAAAGTCCTAATATTTAGGAGTTCAAAATAAAATTAAGATTTTACCTTACATAAATTCTTTCCTTATTTGAATCATTTAATATAACTATAATACATTTCATATTTTGTTTCTTATTGTTTAAGATTTTGATATCAACTAAAATTTTGTTAATTGAATCCTTACTTGCTTAAGTAAACTCACCTAATCAAAATTGTACTCTAAGGGGTCGTTTGGTAGGGTGTATAAGAATAGTGCGGAATAAGGTGTATTAGTAATGCATGTGTTAGTTATACAAGCATTAGTTATGCAAGCATTTGTTATGAAAATATTATTTCTTATCTATTGTTTGGTGTGGTGTATTAAAATTATAATGCATTGCGTAATTTTTAAGAAAAATAGTTGCTTACAAAAATGGCCCTCCATATTCTCTAGCTTTATGGGACTTTAAGGACAATTTTGTCTTTAATCACGCTAATGCATGCATTAAAGCCTTGGTATTACTAATGCCATGGTTTTCTATGCATTATTATAATGCCAAGTATGATGTATAACTAATACAAGTATTAGTTATACACAAGTTGAAAATATGTATCAAACAAGGTATTAGTAATGCATAGAGCTAATGCTTGCATTATTTTTTCTAATACCTCCTATCAAACAACCCCTAACAGTTGCACGTCCCATGGTGGCAAGAAAATCTAGCTGAACATCATAGAAACTATTGGGCTAATTTATGTTGTAATTTAAAATTATTTAAATTTGAATTACCTTGTATGAATCAACAAATTTAACGAGTTACCATAATGATAAGAACCAACAATAAGTCTTTGAATTAATTATTTGCCAAAAAAATACAATTCAATTATTTTTTCAAATGCATCTTCTAAGTAAAATTATTTTTTAAGTTGACAAAACTCTTACAACTTGTTTGGATGGTTGTTACCTATTGTATTGTATCGAATTGTTACTTTAAATACGATGTTTGTTTTTGTTGTTACTTAAATTTTATTGTATCGTATCGTTAAATCCGTCGTTACGTAACGATGAAATTTGCCACTTTATGTAACGACCGATTTGGTGTGGTTGCGTCGTTATCTTATCTTTTTCTCTCATCTCACCCTTCATTATTATTTAATAATTTTATTTTATCATTTACCCTACCTTTTATATATAATAAATTTATTCTGTCTTATAATTTTTCTTTATAATATTGCAAGTTTATTCTTTTTATTGCTGGTGCGTAATATCATGAAATAACGGAAAACGGTGCAACCTATTCAAACATTGTATTCATCAAACGATACAGTACAATACAATACATTATGAAACAATGTGTAACAACTATCCAAACAAGCTGTTAGATACATAAGTTTGTCAAGAGAACTGGTGGTGAGCAAAAGTCTGTAAAAGAGGAAATCAGTTATAGTATAGTGTTAAGAGTAAATTTGATTTAAATGCAAGTTTGAAGTACAACAACAACATCTACCCAGTATAATCCCACAAGGTGGGGTCTGGGGAAGTAATAGGAAGAAATTTGTAGACCAAATTGTATTCTAATTAAATTATCATTGATTATTATTATTATCATTATATTCTTGCATTCACTCCAACAAATGACAACTCAATGTTTTGTTTATAGAGCTAGCTAAATGCAATTAACATTCATTATATTTAAATTATATTTAGGAACTTACATTTTCTAATTTAATTTTTATTTTATAACTCAAACACATTATTTTCAAAAGTTTATATAATTATTTACACATTGATACGGGGACACGCTCAAAGCGCGTACACTAAGACTAGTATATATATACAATTCATTCTTTATATAGATAATGCAAGAGAGAACTTATGACCTCGCAGATGGAGAGAGATTTGAACCCCTAGTATTTCTATAAATACTTCGGTTTTCAAGACTGACTCTTTCAACCGCTCAGACATCCATCTTCTTTGTGCTTCGCCCGCCCTATCCATCTGTGCGCGAGCAGGTAGGGCTTATCAATGTGATTCGCTACGCTTGCCCGCGCGTATCTGCTAATTCTATTGCCTGCCGGTTAGCGAAACTTCTCCGGTGGTACGAATCGCTACGCTTCTCTTTCTATATGATAGTGTGTGTGTATGCGCGCGTGTGTATATGTTTACATGCGCACATACACAGATAAACATACACAATAAGTGGACCTGCATCCTGATTGATGTTCTGTGGAAGTGTTTAGTCACTTTTGCCTTTAATTTCTTCGCCTGATTGAATGCAGTCTATTGCTGGCTCTGGGGCATCAATTGGTGATATTCTGGATGATTTTCTGCGTCAAAGATTTGGTGAAAACTCTTATGAAAGAGTTGAGACAGGTGTTATTCATTCCAAGAAACAAGCTTCTCTTAACAGGTTTAACGACAAGAAAAGTGGGCGCTTTGTTCTTTTATTAGAGAATCGTGTTTGCCATCAAACCATTAAACTGTTGTCAGTTGATAGTGTTATTATATATGATAGTGAAACAAATCCCACGAATGATTTGAGACAACTCCAGAAGCTGTCAATAGATTCGCAGTCTAAGCACACATATGTTTTCCGGCTGTATTCAAGTTTTACTGTAGAAGAAAAAGCCCTATTCCTTGCTAAACAGGACCTGAATCTTGATAGTAACTTGCATATCATAAGTCGGAGCCCCAATAACACCCTTATGTGGGGAGCCTCAAATTTGTTCAGTAGATTGGATGAGTACCACTCTGGAGGCAGTCCGACCTTAATTTCAAATAACTCATCAGGACAGTTGCGTTTAGATGATGTTATTAGCGAGTTCTCTGCAATAATTTGTAAAAGCTCTGACTACAAGGACACATGCCATTCCATTATTTCAAAAGTTCAAATGAGCATGGGAACTTACAGTGCTAATATCCCGCTGTTTGGTGAGAAAAAAATGGAGTTGAAAGTTGGAGAAGAACCTCATGTTTTTTGGAGAAAGCTGTTGGAGGGAAGAAATCCACAGTGGAGAAATTTAAGCATTGCGACCCCAAGGAACAGAAAGAGAGTTCAATACTTTGATGAATCCCCGGATCCACCTAATGGAAATGATGATATAGGAAAGAAGCGCAGGAAGGCAGTAATGAACCATAGTGTGGATGCAAACCCCACTCACCGCACACCTGAAAGAGGTGAAATTGCAGCTCCCAAAGGAGGTATCACTTCATTAACCTATTTTCAATATATTTCCTGTTAGTGTTTGTTTGTTATTCCATAAGTTTAAATATGTCAAGAAATATCAGCTGCTAATTCTTGGTTCGGTCCAGGTGTTCATGAAAATGATGGTATTGGTGCGAAGCATGTTTCTAGGTCTCCGTCTCATGTCTTGCATGAGGTAAACCTTGTTGGGCGGCCTGAAGAAGGATGCATACAGCAGAAAAGCCTTCATATCCATCTGAAAGCTGAGTTTGCAAAACTGTTTGAAGTGCTAAAACTTCCGGTATTCATTTCCTGCCTGCCCTTTCTTAGAAGTTATAATTTTTTGAGTTATATGTTGTCTTTGGAGCGTATATAGGCTCTTTGATGAACAATGAAAAAATTAGAAATCTTTGCTTGTCCAGATTAATCATAACGAGTGGATTCTGGAAGGTCATATTCTGAATCTGTGAAACATTTGTTATGTATAAAAGATAAAGCTCTTCATTTTGGGAAATCATACCTTTCGTATTCATGGCAAAAGAGTTGTAAGCATTTGTTGATAGCTTCTAGTGAATAAGTATGATATTTATTTTTTGATAAGGTGAATAAGTGTTATATTAACCTGTCAAAGGTTTAATGTTTTTGTCTGTGAGTCCTGGTCTTGATCTTGTGATTGCCTCTGGATTAGCAATTTTTCTTTGGTTAAACTCTCTTCAAGTAGATATATAATACTGCAGTTTTTGGCACAATGGTAAGCACCATTACATTTAGGGGTGTTCATAAAAATCCGAAAACTCGAACCAAACCGACCAAAAACCGATACTTTTTGGTTTGGTTTGGTTTTGGTTTTGAAATTTAAAAACCCATCAAATTTGGTTTGGTTTTTGTTTTAACTAAAAAAAACCGAACCAAACCAAATATAGGAGTAGCTATTTTAAATTTATTATTAGTATTACACCTATATATATATACACACACACTTTACTACAAAGTTTTAAAAAATTTATAGTAAATATTAATCGTTTGCACTTTTAGGACAGTTCTTTACCTTAACATTCTAGTTTAATTGGTAGTTTTCTTTTGTTAAGTGTAAGAATCTATTTCATGTTAAAATAATATATTTTTAATTGAGTCCTTAAATTATTCATCACTATTTGATTCAATTATCATCAATATATCTTGGTAAATAATAGATTTCTCAAAGGGCAATTGATTTGTTAGTGTTACGTTGAAAATGTGGCCGCCGAAATGTGTGTTTGGTAGTGTTTGTCTTATATTTAAGAAAAAACCGACATAAACCGAATTGTGAAAAAACCGACTTAATTGGTTTGGTTTGGTTCTAATATTTGAAAAACCGACTTGGTTTGGTTTCTTTTTAGAGAAAAACCGATCCAAACCGAACCATGAACACCCCTAGTTACATTCTTTCTGCATTTGCGGTACTCGTTCATCCAAACCTGTTTAAATCTTGGAAACCTAGTATGGTCGTTAAGACCTCCATCACTCTGTGCTCAGGGAGGGTTAACTGCCCTAGTTAATTTGCCAAAACGCATAGAGTGCTACATTTATTATGTCAAATGGTATAGGACATGTGTAGCATGAGAAAGGGTATTCTTCATTTGCTTGTGCCATCTGTCGTAAAGGTGTATGTCCTAGTTGTTAAATGGGTATTTGTATCTTTGTTTTAGTAGCTTTAAGTTAAGTAACAAAGAATCAGGAATACATTTGTGATGTGCATCTTGCATTTTTCATCTTGGGAACCCTACACATGACAGGACACATGACAGGACAGTGTGCTGCTGTAGCTCTTTCTTCTAACACTTGCAGCATCTGCTTTTTTGAGACCACTTCAAAATTAGCCAGTAAACTAGTTCATCTTCCCATAAAATGGGTAAAATTGTTTCTACAAAACTAATCAAGGGCACAGATTTTGCTATTTGGAACTTCTTTCATTGCTGTCTTTGTGATAAAGGGCAGCAACTTTATGTTTGTGTTTTATTCCTCAAATTTTTGGATTTTACTGAACTCCAATAGTTTAGCTACTTTGAGGTTTTATTTTCTTATATTTCTTTTATTATCCGAAGAGTTCTGCTGCTAATTCTATAAAGGCTGTAATTGATTTCTTATGGCTCTATTGAAGGCCTTCCACCTGGTTCTTTGCTTGGTGTATGCTTTTGATTTCTAATTGTTTCCTTAAATGGTTTTTTTTCCTAAATAATGTGCCGTCTTGTTTGTTTTTATCACCATCTCATCCTGTAATTTAATCCTCATGACAGTGGTTTATTGTTAGTATCTACAAATCTTAATAATAATACGAACCAGGTTCTGTGCCACTACCAAATTTCGTACTGCTAATTGGTTATATCAACCACGCTTCAAGCTAGAACAACTTGGTACTCTATGTAAATGAATAAAAAGGATATTTTGCGGTATGATTGCATAGTTGTGTGTTTTCCTGCTTGCAAGCACTCCCTAGTATAATATACCAAAGGAATTGGTAAGCCAAGGCTTTTCCTTCTAGTCTTTTGCTTGCTGGCCAGATGACCAAAATTTAAATGCAGGACGATGTCAAACATACTGTAGAAAAGTTTCTGGAATATGTCATGGAGAATCATCATGTTAGTAGGGAATGTGCAACAATTTTACAGGCTTTCCAGTTATCTCTGGTTAGTATCTTCTTGCCTCACTGCCCATATAATGTGCTTGCATCCTTTTAATTATGTTGTTTCGTCAGTAGAATTTATCCTTCTCTTCATGGACAATCTTAAAAGTTCAGGTGAAATATAATCACGTCATAATAACTAGGAATCCTAAAAAATGAGGTACTTTTTTGTTTCATGCGGCTCAAAGTTCCTATATATTAATCGTAACGTCAGTAAGAAGTTGTGTCTTATTTCTTCTAGTTAAATCTACAATCTTGGTAGAAATCTAAGTAGCTTCTTTGGAGGCCGCTCGACCAAAGTTTTCTATACTTTTTTAGTTTACTATCTTTGTTTATTTTCAATTATTCTTTCAGGGAGACTACATCTCTTGTTGTATCTGTCTTTGGTGTTCTTTGTTCCACTCACTTCTGATTCATCTTGTCAAGATGAATACAACAGTGAAAATCTCATCTCCAAACTCCGCACTTGCGGCCCGTGTTTCTACTGCCTCATTTTGACGTGTCAGTCCAGTTTAGGTTTCAAACCGGCATTCCATATTTGTCTAGTTATCACTCTACATCAACTAACCTGTCGAATTAATAGTATATATTAATTGACATATCAGGTCTACTTTTTCCTATTGCCAATGTCACTGCCAAATCATCACCTAGTCAACACCGTGGTTTGTCAGATCCCATTAAGCTGGCAGTATGCATGTTCTCGAATTCAATCATGTTTTATAGATTGATGGTAGTGCTACAGCCAATTTAGTTTGATGTCAAGGTCAAGTCTTATTAGATTATCTTTAAATTAGCATTCAACTTTATCATATATATTTATTGTGCTTCTTGCTTCAAGAAAAACATGTCGATGTGATTCTTTTTATTTGACGTTTACTGTGAATTATCAGTGTTGGGTTGCAGCTTCAATGTTAAAGCAAAAAATTGACAAAGAGGAGACATTCTTGCTAGCAAAGCAGCACTTACAGTTCGGATGCACCGAGGAAGAGGTAAACGGTGTTTATCTGAAGATCCGTTCCTTGAAAAAGATGTTCTTGCAGCAGTTGGATCAAAATGATAATGCTTCAAGTTCTTCTAAGTCTTCTTTATTAGCTGCGCGATCTGTTCCAGAAGAGCCATCGAAGGGAAGCATGTCACAAGCTGTAGAATCTTCCCAGCTGAATGTGGAAAATGAAATGGATGAAGGATTTAAATTTAAAAACTTATCCATGGAATGCATTGTCACACCTAAAGAAGAACTTGTGGATATTGAAAGGAAAAAATTCATTAAGGAGGTCCAGTATAGATGTGAAAGGCGAATGTCAAAGCTGGTACAGAAGCAAAAGGAGGAAATCAAAGAGTTCCAGAAAATATGGGAGAAGAAGAAGGAAGAGCTTGAGCTGGATTACAGAGTGAATTTTTCAGTTATTCGGTCTATCTTTGGTCAGAATGCTTCAATAAAGGATAAACAAAAAATATTAGAAACTGAATTTTCAAGCAAAATACAAGAGCTCAAATGCCTCAAGGACCAGCAGCTTAAAGAGCTTGAGGTAGAACACACTGCTATGAGGTACAAGGAAATGCAAAAGGCTGCTTCTTGGTTGGCGGAAGCAAATTCCTTTAGGGGTGTTGGATCTAATCCTATAGATGACATAGGGTGCTCTCAGGAAAATGTACATGTCTCTCATAATCGTCCCAAGACTGTTCACCCTGTATCTGGACAACATGTTGAGGAACTGCATGGTAATATTGTGGATAGCACGCAGTGTGACATGGTAGCATCTGAACTACCTACGTCTACTTCTGATGAGTCAAATATTCTTCCTATTGAAACTACAGATGTTTTAGCAACACCAGCAACAGAAGAGCAAGTTGAGATTGCATCCATGGCTAGAGTGTTGGTTGCTAGAGCGGAACAGCCTAATGAAGTAGGTGATTTAGGTGGTGGTTCAGAGGAAATTGGAGCATTTGGTGCTACATCTAATCAGCCTAATGAAGTAGGTCACCTGGATGTGCCTGCATCTACTTCCAATGAGTCAATTATTCTTCCTGTTGAAACTTCAAATGTTTTAACAACGGCAGCAACGGAGGAGCAAGTTGAGATCGCTTCCACGGCTGAAGCATTGGTTGCTAGATCGAAGGAGCCTAATGAAGTAGTTTATTTAGGTGGTATTTCAGAGGAAATTGGAGCTTTGGTTGCTGCATCCAAACAGCCTAATGAAGTAGGTGATCCAGATGTACCTGCATCTACCTCTAATGAGTCAAATATTCGTCCTATTGGAAATACAAATGTTTTAGCAGCACCAGCAGCAGAGGAGCGAGTTGAGATTGCGTCCACAGCTGGAGCTAATGAAGTAGGTGGTGGTCCAGAGAAAATTGCTTCTGTGTTTCCTCTTCTTTCCAAAGAACATACTGAAGTTCCGCTAGGGCATCCAACTAGAGAGCATATGTTGGAAGTATCTGGAACGGGTGTTAATGTAGTTGTGGAGAATGATCTTTCAGAAGTAAATAATGTTATTGAAGAATTGAATACAGAACATGGTTGTGTGGAAAATAATTCTCATTTACCAAATGATGAAGAAAACTCGAGAGATGCAGTTAGCTCCATTGACAGAAACCAAATTTCTCTTGAGGAAGTGGTAGTGGACTTGCGTTTGGCAGCAGCAGTTCCTACTTCTGACAGTGGTGGTTCTATACCTCAAAATCAAGTAAGTGCTCTTTGTCTTCCCAATTTATGAGGTGCTTGTGTTGTGTTGTTTCTGTAGAACATCTGGATTCAGAATCTGGACACAGGTATATAAGCGCTCCCTAGGAAAGTTTTAAATATCTCAAATTGCAAAGACATGCTCTTTTTAGATGTTTTGAGTGAGTAATTGGCAAGTGACTTTCTAGTTTGATTCCAAGCCGTAAAACAAGTAATTGGATCATTTTTTTCCTGGTGAATTGCAGTTCTACCATTCAAAACATAATGTGTGATTTGCCAACCCAATGCATTTTTTCCCTATACTTTGTAGAATATTTTTGGCTGTTCTGTTATGGATGGTTTTGCACTTAAACTGGATCAGCTAAATCAGTATGTATGTTTCCAGTCCTCAGGATATAATGAAACACTCACTCATGAGATGCCACTCCAAGAAAATCAGAGTGGAACACAAGCTGATGTTGATGCTGGCCAATGTGGACCCAACAGTTCTGAACCCGTGTTAATTAATAGCTCCGAGCAACAACAGCCAGCTTCTGATGGTTTTTTTCTTGCTGCTTACGAGCCACCAAGCGGCACTGCTCGTCAAACCCATGATGATAAAAGGAATTTTATCCCAAACATTGGGTCTTCTCGTCATTTGGATGGAGAGATGAGGGAAACTTTGCAGGCTGGTGGTAATTTGGGAGAGTGTCCATCTGTCGATGTTGAGATGTCACCTCTGAGCTGTGATCGACCTAATTTATCAGAAGTCAGTAGACTGGATCCTCGACCCATTTCAGAACAGGGTGCATCTTCTAAGAGAACTGAAGCTTCTGTTCAAGTGCCAGGTTCCGCTGAGCTTCCTAGTCAAGCAATCTTGCAACATAACACTAATGTTGCCTTCGTCCAAGGACCTAGGAATATACCAGTTCATCCTGCCCATCAGATGGCCACTGGTCCTTTCAATGCTGATCCTCTGCATAAAGAATGGGAAAGGATACATAAAGAAAGAGAACAAGCCACTAAGATTCTTGAGGACACGGTTAGTTCCAATTTCCTTCGTTGTGATTATTTGCTCCTAGTCCTTCTCTATTATCTTCAAGCTCTTTTCCTCTTTTTGAGCAGAAATTGCGTCTGAGATCTGATTGCGAGAAGGCGATAGAGGAATTGGTTGCACAAATCCGTAAAAAGTATGATCTTAATCTTCAGGAAACTGAAGCATCATTTCTTCGGAAGAAGAATGAACTTGATACGAGTCTGAACAAAGTTCTCATGAATAAGCTTTTGGCAGACGCTTTCAGATGCAAGTGCATGAATCTCAAACCTTCGGGGCTTCCAGGCATCCGTCAAGGTATGTAATCATTGTTGGTTATGCATTTTTAGGAGAGCAGTTAACTTTTCCTGACAGAATTTTGAACGGACACTTGTATCCAGATATTATCTAGAATACGTTATTATCAGGGTGATAAAAAGTAGTGCTAGTTGGCAATTTTTACTAGGGTTATACAAGTCAGGTTTGTGATTTCTCAAGTAAAATTTTTCTTTACTTCTGTGTACTGAAGCTTTGCTTTTTTTTTTTTTTTTTTTTTTTTTTGCAGTTGTGCCTTCTAGTTATATGCAGCATCTACATCAGGTGTCACAGCAGCCTAATTTGAGGTCTTCTCCTGTGACTGGTTCGTCTGCAGCTAGCCAGCAAAATTTAGCCCCAGCTATTTTGAGAGCTTCTCATGCCACCAGTTTGTCCTCAGCTGGCCAAGCACAGGTTGGACAGGAGCCTTCTGTCCCCTCTTTGCCAGTTATTAATCGTTCAGTAAATTCTGGTGGGATTCCTCAGCCTGCATTTAGATCTACACCTGTTACCGGGTTGTCTTTAGCTGGCCAACAAGCACCCATTCAGCAGACCGCTGCTGTTAGTCGTTCACCAGCACTTACTGCTGGAATTCCTGGCAGGCCGCCTCTTATCAGTGCAATTACCCCTTCCACTGGCAATCTCAGGGTAGCTGGTGAAATCCGTGCTCCAGCCCCCCATCTTCAGCCTTTCAGAACTCCTACATCCATGTCTACGAGCAGCCCCTCAACGCTTGCACATGGTTTGCAAAATCAACCGCTATCCACTAACATGGCTGTTTCATCACCCTCACTTCCCCAACTTGCTTCTCTACAAACAACATCCTCCCCTTCACAGTTAGCTACAGATCTCTCTACTGTGGTAGATCTCTCTACTTCTCGGAGTATGAATTCGCAGCATGACATTGGCAGGTTGCCTGCTCCACAAAATCCGCCTATGTCTGCGCAGGAACTGCTTTTGAATATGGAGAATCGACCTCATGCAAACAGGCGGAACATTATGCCACCTCTACCAGATATGAGCTCTAACTTTGATTCATTGGACCTATCCGACTTTCAAACGCTGGATAGTGTACAGGGAGGTTCTACTTCAGCCATAGCAACTGATGTAACTGATGTTGTTTGTGTGTCTGATGATGAGTGACTTGTTGACGATGAAGTTTATTTTGTTGTCTGTGGGTCAGCTTTATCATGTGTTTGTAAAAATGAATCAAAAGAATAATAATTTATAAAAAAGAAAGAAGAGAGGTAAAAGGAGGAAGCTTGACAAGATTACATGGGCTTGCACGTCTCCCCCTCTTTTCCTCTGGGGTTCCATGAATGCAGCTGTAAATGGTCCGTTCATCTTTCTGTATTATACTATGGTATCATCTGTTCATGTGTTTCTTTTGTTGTGTTTTTCTTAATCGATGTTTGGTTTGCACATACTTAAGAGGCATTTGGTCGATGTTTGGAAAAATAATGAGTATTTGAATTTGAAGTTAAAAAGGAAGGTTTATAGAAGTAAATACTGCACTACGCTAGTCAGTGTTTTAAAAGGCGGTTTCGAGGCGTATGCCTGGGCGTATGTACGTTCGGGCGTTTGAGGCGCGGTTTTGTAGTGAAGTGTACCAGAGACTTTTTTAAATTAAAACAAAAATTTATTGAATAATTCCTTCATATAATACTCAAATTCTCAAAAGTCAGCTTGTAAGTGCTTCGATCGTGTTTCTGGGGCACATTTGAATGTAGATATAATGAACGCGAGGTGCAGGATATCAGGCCGAGAAATCCGGGCAACAATTCCCCTATGTGCCAATAGCTAGCGCATCCAGAGGCCTTGATCTGAGAAGTGCTAATTCGGTTCGGATAGACTTAATTCTTCCTAAATGTATTAAATTTAGAAGTCGAGACTTTTTTTATTGTTTGAAATCTTAATTTATGGTCTTTCCCGATTCATTATCTGTCTGCTAGTCTGCTAATATCTTCCAAAAACAACGAATATTCAATTTTTTTTACAAATATAAAGAGAATGAAAATAGCAGCAACTTCAAAGTTCAAATTGTAGGTTAGTCATCCTTTTTGTTCCTCCATGTAAAGAGCTTTATTTTTTCAACTCAAGTACTTGTGCTTGTAAGTAGCGTATAATAGATTGTTTTGATTAGTTTTTTTGTGGGGATGGAGCACATCTATATTATATTTTTTGCACATTTATATTTTTCTTTAATTTTTATACAATCCTAATTGTTTATAAATATTTACTGTAATTATATTATTTTATAAAATATTAAAAATTAAATACCTACGGAGCTGCTGAGATATGTATGGCTAATTGTGTTAAGTTCCTCGATAGTGTGGTGCGTTGTGATGCCTGTTATATTTTTGCCCATTACCCGTAAACAGAGCATGTTTTCCAGGCCAGTGATTCAAGAGGTTATTTTTCCTGCATATGTAATCTAAACACTAGTTAATGTGAAAAAATACGTTGCCACTTTACGGAGCTGATTTGGAACTGAAGAAGCGCATAATAGATTGATATGAGAATCATGTGTTGCATGATAGATAGTGAATTTCATGAGTTGTCATGTAACTGAATAATCAAATCATTTTACAACCACTGAAGAAGGATCCTCAAAAGTATGAGGAAAATGCACCTTGCTTCGCGACTAACTACAGCAGTGAGACTGAGGTAATGAAAGTTTAGTTGCTGAAAAAGAATAAATTCCCAGTTCCAGTTTAGGTCTCAATATGAATAGATGTTATCCAATCGTTTAGTTCCCAGTGAACACTTTATCATATTCTAAGCAGCATCTTTAAATTACTTTTCTTCCTGCGAGAATTGCTTATTGCTTGGGAAGAATCAGGCTAAAGAACAGATGATATGGCCTAGGGATAAGTAGGTACATAACACGTCCCAGTGAAGTGGAGAAAAATGTACTAATTATTCCAAGTATTTCCATGTACATTTTTTTTCTGGCCTGGTCGACCCAATCATGATATTTCTTGCAACTACGAAAACCACAACACACGCACCCCTTTGCCATTCATCCTATCTCAGAAAAAAAATTCAACATAGACCACGACTCCCATTTTTTCATTTCTTTATCCATCTTTTGCCAGGTTAAAGAGTCCCACTCTCCATGTTCTTGAGAATTTTTCATCTTGCTCAAAAGTCAGCAGGTGCATGTTGTTCAGATATATATATTGGCCTTGTGAAAGCGATACTCTTTTATTGTCTCCTACGGACATTATAGATGGTGAAGCAATTATGAGATTGCTTCAGAACTACGACCAACTATACCAACGGTTAGCTCTCCTGCATGTGTATTTATGTGCTTAGGACCACAATTTTTTTTTTCTCCCTATTAATCTGGTAATTACTTTTGTAAAGTCAGATTTCTTGTAGTGATATCAATTTAGGTAAAGCCAAAACTACAGAAATATCAACTTCTATGAAATTACCCAAATGAAATGATAGATAAACCTCAATGGAAGGAGTACGGACAGAGTGTAGCATTCTGGAAAATTTCGTAATATTTAAAGTCCATTAGAGGCTTAACAGACATTAAAATCCTTGTTATGCATGCGAAATTATAGAAACAACTGTAGAAGCGTATAAAAGTATTTGCACTATGGTATGAAAGTGTATGAGTGGATATAAGTATGTGAAAATACTTGAGGAACCAAAATGAAAGTTGGAAAAGTGAAAGAAATCCATTGCTTCGGCCAGTGGCAGAGGCACGATCTCCAGGAAGGGGGTTCAAAAAAAAAATTATAGCACGTGAGAATTGAACCTATGAGCTTATAAAGGTTTTGAACCCCTTTACCACTAAACTACACTTTTGGATTGTGTTAAGGGGGTTCAAAACTTAATATATATAGGTAAAAAACAGATATTACCTTATATATATAGTGTATTTTTTCAGCGAAGGAGGATCGGTGAACCCCTTCTGCCCCCTAAATCCGCCACTGGCTTCAGCCACACACCTCCATGATGAAGTGATGGATTTTTGTATAGGAAAAAGGGGCCATTGTATAGAATGTTCACAGCTGAAGCGATAGGCTATGTGGCTTCAGCCATGAGTTAATGTGATAAGTGCTTCGGTTTTTTCACCTATAGCTGGAGCGAGGAATCCTGTGGCTCCAGTGATGCACCAAGGCAGTGAGGGCTTAAATTTTTTTAAACTGTGAGAGGTTAACACTGGAGGGCTTACGGAGAGGTAGAGGTAGAGGTAGGCCAAAAAAAAAGGCGGGGAGAAGTAATTAGGCAAGACATGGCGCAGCTTCAGCTGACCGAGGACATAACCCTTGATATGAAGGTATAGAGGTCGAGGATTAGGATAATAGAGTAGGTAGTCTACAGTGTTCATAACAATAGTATTGACACGTAGTCTCACTTTCTGTTGGTAGTAGGTTTTTATGACTAACTATTATTTGTTTTTCATTGTTGATCACCTTACTGTCTTGTTGTTTTTATTCTGCTTTTATATAGTTTTTTGGTACTGTCTTTTCTTGTCTATATTTTCATTAATGTGATGCATATGTTTTCCTGAGCCGATGGTCTATTGGAAACAACTTCTCTATCCTCAGTAGGTAGGGGTAGGACATGCATACACACTACCCTTCCCAAACCGCACAGTATGATATAATCCTGGGTATGTTATTCTCGTCGTCGCTAGAGCGAGGAGTGGTGTGGTCACGCAACCATCCCAGTTCTATAAATAACACCATGGACGAGAATTTTTGGCCATTTCAAAAATTTGCTCAAGTCTTGAGAGCTTCAAGAATCCTTCCACCAAAGATTCAACCCCATCAACGAAGGTAAGATTTACCCTTATTTTTAGTGTTAACTACAGGTTTTTAGAACATCTACTAACATCAAATAAACATGGAATTTTCTGGATTTTTAAAATCTACCAAGAACACTTGGAAGATTAATGAATATTTATGGTAGGAATAAATGTTTAAAAGTCATTGGTTGTAGGTCATAATTGTGTCACCTTAGCTTGGCATGAATTGTGGTTGATTATTTGGTGGAAAAGATGACGAATAGTGGTGTTGGGACTTTAATGTTAGTTTATAATAATCTAAATAGATGTAAAAACACCATTATTGAAGTTTTTTTAAGTAATTATTCATGATATCACCTAAATGGGTTAATTTAAGAAATTTAGAGAATTTAATCCAAGTATTGGCTACTTGTGGATTAAAAGGATATTGTTGAGATACATTGTTGATGCATGTGAGCTCGCACGCGTACATTGTGACTCATTGGCGACGTTGGATCATTTGATTTAAGATTTGGAATGCAATTTGAGGTAGGGGTGGGCATATATTGGGTAAAACTGATAATCCGAACAGTTAGTTATTTATTGGGTTATTGGTATTGGATTATTGGGTTAACTGTTCGGTAGCGGTTTAGAATTTTTTCTTTATTGTGTTATCGGTTCGGGCTCGGTTTGGCAATTCTGTTATTGGGTTAACCGATAACCCAATAAGGATTAACGAATTTACTACTTTACCCTAAGTATATACATACTAGGACTTCATTCTTTCCCTATTCATTCTTAGCCTCGGTTCGTCAGCCGCATTCTTCAGAGTTCAGACTTCACACTCTTCACTTCACTCTTCAGCCACATTTCACAGCCGCATTCTTCAACTTCATCTTCGTTCTTCGTGTAAGTTTTTAGTTGCTTCATCTTCATCTTCGGTTGCCTACTTGCTTTCATCTTCATCTTCAGTTGATTCAATCTTTGTGTTGATTTTTTAAGGAATCATTTATTTTTGCTTGTTGATTCACTTCACTATTGTGTTGATTCACTTCACTATTGGGTTATGCTCTATTTGTTTTTGCCTTGATTCAATCTTCGTGTTGACTTTTTAGGGAATCGTTTATTTTTGCCTATTGATTCACTTCACTATTTTGTTGGTTCATTTACTATTGGATTTTTGAGGGAATCATTTATTTATCTGTTTTATGCAATTATCTATTTCGCTAAAATGACTTGAGGTCTGATTTTAGTTCTGCATAGTTTTTTTCTCCAGCTTTTTCCTCTACTCTAATTGCTCTGTTATGTTCTGTTACCTTTTTTTCTTCGTTTGTTTTTGTCCTATTTGTTGGTGTCAAATTATTAGCATAAAATACCTCATTTAAAGATAAATCAAACTTAATAATGAAATCACAGAGAAAGTAGAATCAACTTTAAGAATTTAAACTCACTGCTTGATCTATTAGTTAATTGTTTCTATTGTTTTATGTTGCAGATTTTAGTGTTGAACTATTAGTTGCAAAATATTTCAAAACAGCTTGTCTTTATACCTTTCTCAATTACAAAAAGGTTGTTTTATAAAACTGTTTTAGCTCGGTACAAGAAATATTGCAAAACAGTTTTAGTTGTTTTATCTTATCGGATAAATCGATAACCGAACCGATAATGATCGATAACCGATTAATCGATAACCGATAACCGATAACCAATATCTTATCGGTTTGGTTATCAGTTTATCATATTTGTAAACCGATAACCAATATGCTAAACCGATAATATTCGTAACCGAACCGAACCGAACCGAATGATACCCACCCCTAATTTGAGGTACAATGAGGCTTATTACCCTCCTATCTTTTCTCCACATTCATATCGAAAAGCGATTTAGAAATAAATTTGAAATGTGCATCCTAACTTGTGGGTACGAGCGGGTTATCTTTGAACTTGTCTGTTACTCGAAAAGTGTTCGAACTTGTTTCCTTAGGGATATTAAATAGCTATAGCTAAACTTTAGTTGTATGTGAGATTCGATCCTAGACTCATAAGCCAGGTTATATTTGCAGCACCGCTTATCCTTTTTAGGATTAGAGTTGGGCGTAAACAGAAACCTACTTTTATTCAGCTAGATTCATCGTTGCTTCGATTGTTAAAAGTTATAGTTCACTTATCTTTTCGGAATTTTATTAAATGTGGCTAACAAAATATATTTTAACAAAATTTTGTTTTTCGAATTAGCAAGTTCATACACAAAGTTTTGAATATAGTATTAGATCACTAAAATAACAATTATATGTCATAAGATATGTTAAAGAATATGCTCTTTAAATTCACATGAAGTACAAGTGCAGCGTATATTCACTATCTGTATTTATATATACATACATTTTTAAGAGCACCAGAATTCGATCCTAGACGTAAATCAATAAGGCACTTGAGAACTTTAGTGGGATAGAATTTATTCTTTTATTGAGCTAGCTAATGTGATCAACACATTTCTTCGTGCTCTTATTTCATATTGTTATCAAATAAACTAATTAGCGTGGCTTTAAATAGTTTGGTTATTTATCATTGATATCAGTGTTGACATTTTTTAATGTCCAAGCGAACATTATCCAACAAAACATCCTTTTTTATATAATGACCTTTTGATTTCTATCATATCTCTCTTAGTTTTTTAATCTATAATAACTAAAATAAAAAATTTAATATATTTTTTATATTATTTTTTAAAAGACTTTTTACTCATTTAGATAGGGACACGCGCAATGTTCGTACTCTAATCTAGTAATAATAAAAGGGGTTAAAAAATGACAAATATTTTAGACGAATAGATTTTACTGAAAAGATAAAAATTAATAAAAATAAAGAGAAGAAAAAGAAAGTGCTAGAGTAAGGGATTGTTACTACAGAGAACAATAAAAGAATTTAAAAACTACAAAAATAAAATAAAATAAAATTAAAAAACTAAAAAAGAGTGCAAAATTTTATTAAAAAGAAAAAAGAGAGTAAGAAATAACAATAAAATAGGAAAAAGATAAATAAAAAAAATAAAAAGAGTGACAATTATATTTTGGATGAAGAGATTTTACTGGAAACAACAAAATTTTTAAAAAAAATAAAGTAAAAAATTAAGACAACAAAATAAAGTAACAAAAAGTAGAGGTGTTCGTCGGTCGGTATGATATTGTATTTAGATATTTCAGTTCGGTATTTTTGGTATTCGATTTCTTAAAATATTATACAATACCATACCTAATTAAATTCAGTATGGTTGGGCTTTTCTCCTTACGATTTCGATTTCGATTTATTCGGTTTGATAACTTCGGTTGTTCGGCTCGAATATTAACTAGTGCATAAAGCCGCATACTATAATATTCTTAAGTAAGGTATTCAAAATACGAAAATAAAAATATTATAATATAGTAAAAAAATATAAAAACCAAAAAGTTAAACCAAGACGTGAGAAAGGTTGAAACGTAAGTAGGCACACCAAAGAAAAGGGGGAAAGATAAGTGTAGACAATAAATTTGCGTCGAGAAAATAAAATCAAGACCGAAAATATCGCAACAATCATAGTATTTTATTTCGAATATTTGAGTGTTACAATTTCTATGATTCCTCTGATTCTACTTTTCAATATAAATTCAAGGACCTTTGAGCTTGATCTTGAATTTGAATTTGATTTATCTGTTGCGAACACTTTGATTGTTACCCCGAATTTTATCACGAACAAGTAGCCTTGATCTTGAACGCCTTGTATTTGATTTGATTTCGTTCTTGATCTTGAATACTTGAATTGTTCTTCGTTCTTGAGCTTGAATACTTGATTTGTTCTTCGTTCTTGAGCTTGAATACTTGATTTGTTCTTCGTTCTTGAACTTGAACTTGATTTCTTGAAGTCTGAAACTTGTAGAGAAATTTACGGCGTTTGATCCACGAGTTCTTTCTTGTTTCTTGTTATAATTCTGGTCCCCTTTATGAGTTATGAAGACCACTATTTATAGTTGTAGAAGGGAGGAGTTATGATAAGGACAAACTCTTTCCGACCAATCAGATTGAAGAGTGACATGGCCGCATTTGATTGACCAGAACATGTCACTTGCACACGTGGTGTGATCTCATTGGCCTTTCAGTGTGACTAGGCATGCCTTGTCATTTTGACACGTGGCATGGTTATATTTGCTCTTCCGCTTGACTTGGCGTGCCACGTGGCACCAAACTGAGCCTCTAGGAAGATGACATCTTGGGCTTAGAGCCCGTTTGGATTGACTTAAAAAAAGTAGCTTTTAAGCACAGGTGCTTAAAAGCACTTTTTAAGTGCTGGAGCTTGTTTTATAAATAAGCAGTTATGTGTTTGGATAAAAGTGCTGGAGTTGGAAAAAAGTTGTTGAAATGTTTGGTAAACAAGTGCTGATAAGCACTTTTTCTATTAAAATGACTGAAATATCCTTAAAACTGTTAACACTATAAATAAGCTTATTACTATAATATTTTATTTTAAACTTATTAATATAAATACGAAATAATTAATATTTAAACTGATCACCTAAGATAATTTTTATAAATATAATTGTTGAACTCTTATTTTTCACTTCTTTCAACAATATAATTTTTTATTTATTTCATGAAATTTCAAGCTTATTGGGAAATATATGAATTGTATGATTATTGATATAAGAAAATAGTATGAAATGAAAAGAAAATAATTGGGAAATACTTTAGATAATCCCAGCTAAATGAGTGGCGTTGGACAAAAAAAATAAAGTAAAAACTTAAAATGTGAATCAAATAAAGTGTTACCAATTGGAGAAGAACCAGAACGAAAAAGAGCAAAATGAAGAAATAAGGTAGGAAGTCGCATGAATAGATAACTGGAAAGAATATAGTTAAATTAGGATTTTGTTGTGAAGGATATTTTGGAAATAATAAATATTATTAGGGATAAGAGGGTAAAATACTTGGTCAAAGATAGTTGGCTTTTAAGCTAAAAAAAAAGAAGTTGGGATCAACCAACTTGTGGCTTTTTTTAAGCCAGTTTTAACTTTTTTAAGCTATTTTCTGTTTTGCCAAATACTCCCAACATCTAAAAATGGCTTAAAAGCTGGTTTGACCAGCTTTTAAGCCAATCCAAACATGCTCTTAATGAAGTGGTTCATTACTTTAGCCCAATTAAATGGGCTAGCCCAATAATATTGGTCTTATATAATTAATCCAATTATATTAGCCCAAAATATTTATTTGAACTAATATACATAAAATATAATTCAAATTATTTATTGAATTTGAATTTAATAAATTTTATATGCATATAAATGTCCCCTACTTCAAGACTTGTTAATGTGTAGACTTGTCAAAACCGAAAACATGTAATGAAGTATTATTAGCGGACTGTCAAATTTTGCTATGACCAGTTTAGAGCACAAATATTGTCCATGTAATTTTGTTACATGAACACTGTTTGGCTCGAAAGTTAATGAATACTTTGCAAGCAAGTACAATCAAAAAATAGATCAAAGGTAAATCGCAATAAAATATAATAAGACCTAGAAATGTGTAGAATATCTCTTATCACTTTTGATGTATTGAGTGTTCTAGAGAGTAAAAAGGTAGAGAGAGGGAGAGAGAGAGAGAGGGAGAGAGAGAGAGAGAGAGAGAGAGAGAGAGAGCTTGTATTAGAAAAAAAGATCTCCCTTTACAACATTGGGATCCTACTTTATATAATAGGAGGACCTCCGCGAAACAATAAAATACTATAGAAATAGGTCGCGCGTCCTCGAGGGGACGACGAGTCTCATGGACGCGCTTTCGATCTGACATTCTGGAGGCGTACCCCTGCTACAACCATTGTGTAGTCCTGGGTCGTTGCACAACAAGGGGCAGAATTTGATCCTATACAGTTAGTCCCTCCGTTCATTGGTGACGTAGAGAAATGCATCGCCGATGGACGTATACGCGAACCACACGCTGGGAAAATTTTGGCCAGGTTCGGAGGTGACGACGTAAAGGGGCGACCATTTGAATCCGTTGGTATATGGGCGCGCAAACCCTTTTCTGAAATGACATCACCATATGCAGGCGTCATTATTACGCGTGTTCCCGAGAAAATGCAAAAGGTGTTCTGATGCTTGGTTTCCCGCGCCTGTGAGGGTTTTGCCTCTTCGATTTCAACGCTATCCAACCCTATAAATAGGGAAGGGGTTCAATTTTACCCTAACTTTAGATCATTTGTGAAAAGTTTTCCGACTATTTCAAGAAAGTGCTTCCTCTTCACAAGAAATCACAGCGTCTGTGAAAATACATTCGTGGTCGTGTAAAACATCGTTCCTTACTCGAAAATCATGATGAAATCTAAACGTGGTAACACTTCAGGAGATCGCAGTAATAAATCAACCGACGCACCGCCTCCATCCGGCGGTAATAAAGGGGAGAGGGGGAAGGATCTCACCCCTCTCACCGTAGATAATGTACTTCCCAAACAACTCCTTTCTAGGAGGGATTTTCAAAGAGATTCTCCCGAACAACCTTGGGAGAAGTTTGAATTAAAATAAGCCGATTGGGACCTTCTTCGTACTTCATACGGTATACCCGCTCATGTAGAGATGGTTCTGGCGGGGGAGGACTACGCGAATACCCATAGGATGGGGTACTGTACATTCTACGAATACCCCTTCCTGATCGGCTATGGGCTCCCCTTTCTTCCCTTGGCGGAAGAACTCTGTAGTTTCTATAATATATGCCCTACCCAACTTACTCTGTATACCTTAAAGGCGTGCAGGGTAGTGTCTACGTACGCAGAGTTAGCCGGGCCGGAGGTCTCCGTCCACCACCTGTTGCAGCTATTCGGTGCCAGCTACCTGAGGGGCACCATACTGCATTTAAAAAATCGTGGTTCAAAGGGCTCATCATGGAAACCGACGACCGGCCCAACTGAGGCTATTGGCGTAGATATTTCTTTATTAGGACGGAACACTTGGTGTCCAATCCCGTCGGATTCCCTGAGAGGTGGAATTTGAGACGTGAGTATCCGTACCTGTTAAATTGCTTATTGTTTTTGACTTTAGCGGTTCCGATTACACTATCCTTATAATTTTTTTGATCTTGCAGCGATAGCTCACACTCCTCGGTTCATAACCGATATAAGGCAGTGGGTATCCGATCTGCTACCTTTAGCGGAGGGGACCCGTAAGTGGGCGGAGTTCATTGAACGTTACGACCCTGCGAGCCCTTCAGGTATTTTTCTCGATTTTAGTTAATCGTTTTCGTAAGCCTCGTCAGCTAAACCACTGTTGTTGACAGGTCGAAGTGCTCCAAAGAGGAGGGCGACAACACCCACCTCCTCCCAACTAGATGCCGATCCAGCTGCGCAGGAAATACTTCACGCATCTGTTAGGGAGAGGGTGACTGCAGCCTCTTTGCAGGAGGCAGCGCCTGCGGAAGTAGCCGTAAGCAAGGATAGGCCATTGACGTCGTCTCCGCACCCTGCGGTCGAGCCTTCTGAGGGAGAGGATCTCAAGGAGAGGAAAAGAAGGAGGCTCGTGACGGGCAAGGCGGTGGCGACGGGAGACGAAGAGAGGAACGTGCCTCGCCAGCCGACTAGGCCCGTCCTTATGGCCGACGCCATCCGTTCTGGGAGGCCGACCACCCAGATACATGCTAATGCGGGTACCAGCACAACTCGCATTGCCGAGGGCATTTCATCGTCCCTTGTTGGTGGTGAAACTTGGGGGGGGCAGCTACTGAGGTTGCCCGTGGGAACACGGGTGAGATGGCAGAAGGCCCTGCACCGGTGGAGATGACGGCAGACGGATCTGGCCGTCGTATTGTGATTCCAGAGGCTTACAACTTGCTGCAGCACAGCGAGCGGGCCGTATTGGAGATGGCCCTACTTTGTGCGGCCCCTGAGCGCAAGATGCTGAGTGCTGTTAGCGACGCAGAGCTATCTCAGAGGGTTGCGGGTATGGCGATGCAGGTAACTTCTCCGTTCTTCCGCATGTTATGTAGTTAATTCTTATGTGTACTGACTTGTGTGTATGTACATGCATTCTTCTCTCTTTTTTTAGACCCTTGTTCTGGAAGTAGAAAGGAGGCGCCGCGAGAAGAAAAAAGCGGCTGTTTTTGATAAGATGGTCAAGAAATATAAACGGTGTCGCTCCAAACATCAAGCGGCGACAGATATTTTCCAGCAGGATCCGCAATTCAAGATTTTTTGGGAGGGCCTCGAACAGAGGGAGGCTCAATTAGACCGTAGGGTGGCGGAGCTGGAAAAAGCGGATGAAGAGTTGATGAGGGCGGTGGCTCGCAAAAGCGAGCTAGAATCGCTCCTCAAGCTGAGGAAGGAAGAGTTGGAGCTTAGCCGCGGAGTGGCGGCGGAGGTAGCTGACCTCCATGGTAGGGTGACAGGTTTGACAGCCGAGCTTGCAACTAAGGCGGCTGAGTTTGACGTCCTTAAGTGTGCTGCCCTACCACGGTTTGGGGATGAGGCCCGAGATGCACACGAGATGTGGATATACGCGGAAGCTAAGTTGGACGTGTATAAAAGACTTCTTGTCGCAGAACGTGCCTCTGAGGAGGAGGTCCAAGAGCATTTATGTGAGGCTCGTGCCATTCGTGCGGCCCGTGGGTACAACTCCAACTCCCCCGACCGAGAAGGTTATATCTCTGAGGACATCAATCGTCTTGAGTCCGGCTCGTGGTTCAATGAGGCTTACCGTGATAACCAAGAAGGGGGGCGAGCGGATGGCGAGGACAAACCTGGCAAGGCCCCTTAGGACTTGTATAGATTTTGCATTTTTTCTTCTTCTCTCTTTTTTTTGGAATGTAATGGGAGTCCTTCGTGGGACTGTGTATATAATTTTGTTATAGTAAAAGAGTTACACTTGTGTTGCTTATCCTTTCATATTGTTCTTTGCTTATACACTGTTTGTCACTGCTGGATAGGATCGACGATCCTTATTGATGGCCTTTGGCCCAAAATGATGTAACTTTAACTGTCGTTGAAGTATTTATCCGTCATCGTCGAACGGGGTCGACAATTATTGGCGGTGGCCTTTGGCCCAAAAGGATGTACCTTCAACTGTCGTTGAATTGTTTATCGGTCATCGTTGAACGGGGTCGGCAATTATTGGCGATGGCCTTTGGCCCAAAAGGATGTAACTTCAACTGTCGTTGAAGTGTTTATCCGTCATCGTCGAACGGGGTCGACAATTATTGGCGGTGGCCTTTGGCCCAAAAGGATGTAACTTCAACTGTCGTTGAAGTGTTTATCCGTCGTCATCGAACGGGGTCAACAATTATTGGCGATGGCCTTTGGCCCAAAAGGATGTAACTTCAATTGTCGTTGAAGTGTTTATCCATCGTCGTCGAACGGGGTCGACAATTATTGGCGGTGGCCTTAGGCCCAAAAGGATGTAACTTCAACTATCGTTGAAGTGTTTATCCGTCGTCGTCGAACGGGGTCGACAATTATTGGCGATGGACTTTTTCCCAAAAGGATGTAACTTCAACTGTCGTTGAAGTGTTTATCCGTCATCGTCGAACTGGGTCGACAATTATTGGCGGTGGCCTTTGGCCCAAAAGGATGTAACTTCAACTGTCGTTGAAGTGTTTATCCGTCGTCGTCGAATGGGGTCGACAATTATTAGTGGTGGCCTTTGGCCCAAAAGGATGTAACTTCAATTGTTGTTGAAGTGTTTATCCGTCGTCGTCGAACGGGGTCGAAAATTATTTGCGATGTCCATGGAAGCCTGCATAATAGAGAAGGTGGCCGTATCCGCTTACATAATGGAGAAGGTGGCCTTAGCCGCTTACATACTGGAGGAGGTGGCCTTAGCCGCTTACATAATAGAGAAGGTGGCCGTAGACGCTTAGATAATGGAGAAGGTGGCCGTAGCCGCTTAGATAATGGAGAAGGTGGCCTTAATCACTTGCATAATGGAGAAGGTAGCCGTAGCCGCTTACATAATGGAGAAGCAGCTAGTCTAGTCCCTTTATTATATCGGACTAGAGAGACGTGTCGACTGGCCGGTATGATAAACCTGTTTTCATGCGCCCCTGGGTGTCTCCTTCGCCGCCTCGTGAAAAATCTCCCCGAGAAAACCCAATTGGGACAAAACTCGGGTAAGGGAAAAAGAGTACGACTCGGGAGACGCCCTTCAAAAGTGGAAGTATTTCAGGTGGGCGACGTTCCAGTTGTTCTGGAGTGTTATTTCTTCCATTGTTTCCAACTGGAATGCTCCTTTTCCTGCATCTGCTATGATTTTATATGGCCCGCTCCAATTGGTGCCCAGTTTCCCTTCGCTCGGGTCCTTTGACGCCAAAGTTTTGGCTTTGAGGACGTAATCTCCTACTTTGAGTGGTCATATTTTGGCCTTTTTATTGTAATATCTTTCAACCTGTTGCTTTTGAGCCGTCATTCTTATGTGGGCCATATCCCTTCATTCTTCGGCTTCGTCAAGGTCTTGAAGCCTACCCATGTCGTTGTCTGGTCTGTTGATGTTTGAGTATCTTAGGCTCGGTTCTCTGATTTCGACTGGTATGACCGCATCGATTTCGTAGACCAGTGAGTACGGTGTTTCTCCTGTGCTGGATTTGGGTGTTGTTCGGTACGCCCAAAGTACCTCTGGTAGTAATTCGGGCCAGAGCCCTTTAGCTTCTTCGAGTTTCTTTTTCAGAATGTTCAGTATTGTTTTGTTGGATGCTTCACCTTGACCATTGGCAGCGGGATGATATGGCGTGGAGAGTATCCATTTGATACGCCATTTGTCACAGAACTCCGTTAGCTTTTTGCCGATAAATTGTGGGCCGTTGTCGCAGTTGATTTCTTTGGGGATGCCGAAGCGGCACATGATGTTTTTCCATATGAAGGCGATGACTTCTTGTTCGCGTATTTGGGCGTACGCACCTGCTTCTACCCACTTGGAGAAGTAGTCAGTCAAAACTAACAGAAATCGTACCTTTCCTCGCCTTGTTGGCAGGGGGCCGATTATGGCCATTCCCCATTTGATGAAGGGCCAAGGTGATGTTACCGAGTGTAGGGGCTCTCCCGGTTGTTGTATCATGGGGGCATACTTTTGGCACTGTTCGCATCTACGAACATACTCTGCTGCCTCCTTTTTCATTGTGGGCCAGTAATACCCGGCGCGGATAATGCAATGGACAAGAGCGCGATTACCGGTGTGTGCTCCGCAGTGACCTTCGTGTACCTCTTCGATTACTTGCCTTGTCTGGTGCGACCCTAAGCACCTAGCGAGGGGTCCGCCAAACTTTCTTTTGTACATGTCGCGGTTAATCAGGCAGTATAGGGCTACCTGTACGCGAAGCTTTTTGGCTGCCTTTTTGTCGAGTGGGAGTGTCCCATCCTGCAGGTAGGAGATAAACTGGTTGCGCCAGTCCCAAGTCAGATTTAAAGAGAGTACCTCAGTGTGATCTATGGCTGAATGGAGCAGGGTGACTATGTTCCCCTTGTTGATGTTCTTGGTGGCTGCGACCAACTTAGCCAAGCCGTCTGCTTTGACATTTTGCGCCCTTGGGATTTGCTCCAGGCAACATTCGTCGAATTCAGGCATCAACTTGTGGATTTTTGACTAATATTTCTGCAGCCTCTGTTCCTTGATCTGGTAGGTCCCGGTGACCTGGTTTACCATGAGTCGAGAATCGCAATGGAGGATGAGTCGTCGAGCCCCGTATTTGATGGCTAACTTCATACCTACAATCACAGCCTCATACTCGGCCTCATTGTTAGTCATCTCGGGGCATCGTATGGACTGGCAAATTATTTCATCCGAAGGGACCTCGAGTATGAGTCCCAGTCCCGATCCCGAGGCATTAGAAGCGCCATCAGTGTAGAGGGTCCAGAGGTTGGCACCAAGTGTGGCGCGAATGGCCTCTAGTTCCGCTTCCGGCAAAATCTCTGTACTAAAGTCGGCGATAAAATCTGCAAGTACCTGCGACTTGATGGCATTTCTTGGGTGGTAGGATATGTCATGCTCACTGAGCTTTATGGCCCATCTGGCGAGTTTTCCCGACAGTTCGGGTTTGTGTAGGATGCTCCTCAGGGGGAAAGTCGTTACAACTCTTATGGGGTGGCACTAAAAATAAGGTCTAAGCTTTCGTGAAGCTACGGCCAGTGCTAGGGCGAGCTTCTCGAGGTGTGGATACCGTGTTTCGGCATCCACTAGGGTTTTGCTGATATAGTAAATAGGAGATTGCGTACCTTTGTTTTCGTGGGCCAGGACTGCGCTGACAGTGACTTCGGACACCGCTAGATATACTAGCAAGGGTTCGCCTTGACTAGCAGTGGTGGTGAAGACAAGTATTCTTTCAATTTTTTCAAAGCCTCGGCGCATTCCTCATTCCATTGTAGCCCGTGATCTTTTCTCAATACGTTAAAAAATTTATTGCACCTGTCGGAGGATCGCGAGATGAACCTGGATAGGGCGGCTATTCGCCCTGTCAGCTTTTGTACCTGTTTTTTGTTGTTCAAAGTCTCAGGTATTGCATCTATTGCCTTGATCTGGTCCGGTTTGACTTCGATACCTCGTTGTGATACGAGAAACCCCAAGAACTTCCCTGATGCTACGCCGAAGGCGCACTTTTCTAGGTTCAATTTCATCCCATACCGCCGCAGTATCTTGAAAGCTTCTTTCAGATGATCGAGGTGGTCCTCTTTGTTTGCCGATTTTACCAGCATATCATCGACATAGACCTCCATGGTCTTGCCATGCTGTTCCTTGAACATTCTGGTGACCTGTCTCTGATATGTCGCCCTTGCATTTTTGAGTCCGAATGGCATCACATTGTAGCAGTATGTCCCCTGGTGGGTGATGAATGTTGTTTTCTCTTGGTCCTCTTCGGCCATCATGATTTGGTTGTAGCTGGAGTTGGCATCCAAAAATCTCAGTAGCTCATGTCCCGTTGTGGCGTCGATCAACTGGTCGATGTGGGGTAATGGGAATGAGTCTTTTGGGCATGCTTTGTTGAGGTCTGTGAAATCGACGAACATCCTCCATTTCCCATTTTTCTTTTTGACCATCATGACGTTGGCGACCCATTGGGGGTATTTTGATTCCCTTATGGACCCTTTGGCTAGTAGCTTATCTACCTCTTCACTGACGACCTCATTGATTGCGGTGTTGAACTTCCTTCTGACTTTGCGTATGGGTGGATATAGTGGGTCGACGTTCAGCTTATGGGTGGCAATGTCTCTTGGTATTCCCGGCATATATGAATGAGAAAAAGCAAAAGATCCGCGTGGTTAGTAAGGAATTCATGGTACTTACATGGATCGCAGAGGCTGTGTCCGATGTAGGCTTTCTTCGTGTGGTCGGTGCTATCTAGTTGTACCGGGTCGAGATCCTCGACCGTTGCTTTGCAGGCTTTTGCTATATCCGGATCTTTTGTGGCGTCCGTTGTCGGGTTGACCTTAGTCCCCGACACGGCTGACTGCTATGCCTCCGCGCTTGCACCTTTCAACTGTTTGGTGAGTGAGCAGTCTTGAGCGATTCGATAGCACTCTTATGCCGTGCGCGGCTCGCCCCAAATGCTAAACACTCCCCAAGGGGTGGGGAACGTGATCACTTGGTAGAAGCTTGAGGGGACTGCTCGCATGACGTGTATCCATGGTTGTCCTATGATGGTGTTGTAGGCTGTTTCCTGGTTCATGACGTGGAAAGTGGTTTCCATCGTAACTCTCCCTGCTAAAATCGGCAATGATACCTCCCCGTATGTTCGTTCCACTGCATTGTTAAAACCAGTTAGTGTTATGCAGCGTGGTATTATCTTATCTTCGAGCCTCATTTGAGCGAGGACTCTTGGATGGATAATACAAGCGCCGCTTCCGTCATCAACCATGATCCTCTTAACATTTGTGTGAGAAATGCGTAAAGTTATGACTAAAGCATCATAATGAGGAAAAGACAAACCGTCGGCATCAGACTTATCGAAGGTGATACTTTCTTCGAAGTCGTCATATCGTGCGTGGGCGATTGTTCGCTTTAATTTGTGCGAGGTGGTGAATTTTACGCGATTGATTACCGAATCGTCGCCTCCTCCGACGATCATATTGATGATGCGAGCTGGCGAAGGTGGCTTTGGCGGCCTCTGAGGCTGTTCTCGCCCTCGTGCGAAATTTATCTTTCCTTTATCACTGAGTAGCTCCCTCAAGTATCCTTGGTTCAGCATTCTGACTACCTCCTGCCGTAGCCCTATGCAGTCTTCGGTTTTGTGTCCTCGTTCCTGGTGGAACTCGCATAGGACATTTGATTTCCTTGTGGCGGGGTCTGATTTCATTTTCTGCGGCCATTGTAATTTGGTACCCAGCTTCTCCAATGCGCACACTATTTCTAAGGGAGACACGCAAAAGTTATGGGCAGATAATAAAGGGGGCATACCTCTTTCGTTATGGAGATGGGCGACATGTCGCTGCAGTGCTTCTGTGTGTCTGGGTGGTGGTGGATGCGAGGATCTGGTGTAAGGCTGATGCCTTTCTTTGTTGAAACGTGAGGATTTTTCCCGCTGGCCCTCGCTGCGCCTATCCCTTCTTGCTTCTGACTGTATCGTCATGAGCCGTTGGGTTGGTCCATTGAGATCATCCTCATCCGCTCGTAGCTCGGCGCAGTAGGCGTTGTGAATTTCCTCCCATGTGGTGGGGGGATACTTCATGAGTCGGCTTAGTAGATTTTTGGTTTCTCTTGAACTATCTCTGCTCAGCCCGTTTTGGAAGGCTGCTACGGCCATGCCTTCCGATACGTTCGGTAGGCTCATCCTTACTCTGTTGAATCTGGCCAGGAAGTCCCTGAGTCCCTCACCTGCGGTTTGCCGGATGACGAAGATATCGTTGACCCTGGCCTCTGCTTTCTTTACTCCTGCATGGGCGGTGGTGAATTTATCTGCCATTTCTTCGAATGTTGATATCGTTCTAGCTGGCAATTGTGAATACCACGTTAATGCCCCTCCCGTTAATGTTTCCCCGATTTTTTCAGCAGTACGGATGGTACTTGTTCCTTTGACAGATCATTACCTTTCACAGCGGTCATATAGTGGACCGGGTGGTCTTCAGGGTCTGTCGTCCCGTCATATATTCTTAATTAAGGCAGCATTTTGAAGGTTTTTGGGATCGGATGAGGTGCAGCTTCTTCGCTGTAGGGTTGTTCGACGAATCTTTCCGCGTCACGCTTCGTTAGTAATTTAGGAGCGCCGGGAATTTTGTCCACCCTTTCTTGATGCTCTTTCATTTGATCTCGAAGTGCCTTATTTCACTTTCCATTTCTTTCATTTTCTTGAAGATGGCTGCAAGTGTGCATCGCTGGTCTTGCGCTGGTGGTAGCGATATCAGTCGTCAATGGGTTCTTAGCGTTGTTTTGGGGCGATTTCTTGAGTAAACTGTCTAGGGTGTTCATCAGCCACTCTTCCAGTAGTTTCTTGACCACTGGGGGTGGAGTTTCTTTGATCACAGACGTGGAAGCTCCTTTTTCGTGCATGATCGTCAGATCTTCAGATGGAAATTGTGAGATTTCTCCCTCTTGAATGCTGCCAGGTGTTGTGCTCAAGATATTTTCTCTACTGGCTTCGTTGAGGGGGCCAATGAGGTTGGCTGTGACACCGACTATTGCTTTCAATCTTGCGTCATTTTCTGCCATTTTTGATATCGATAGGATGTGAAGGAAGGTGGTTTGTTCTTGAGATTCTAGGTGCAGACTATGATTTCGATTGCCGAAATCCCCACAGACGCCGCCAAATTATTTGACTCGAAAGTTAATGAATACTTTGCAAGCAAATACAATAAAAAAAATAGATCAAAGGTAAATCGTAATCAAATATAATAAGACCTAGAAATGTGTAGAATATCTCTTATCACTTTTGATGTATTGAGTGTTCTAGAGAGTAAAAAGGTAGAGAGAGAGAAAGAGAGAGAGAGAGAAAGAGAGAGAGAGAGAGAGCTTGTATTAGAAAAAAGGATCTCACTTTACAATATTGGGATCCTCCTTTATATAACAGGAGGACCTCCTCGAAACAATAAAATAATATAGAAATAGGTTGCGCGTCCTCGAGGGGACGATGAGACTCATGAACGCGCTTTCGGTCTGACATTCTGGGGGCGTACCCCTACTACGACCATTGTGTAGTCCTAGGTCATTGCCACAGCAAGGGGCAGAATTTGACCCTATACAAACACCTGTCTATCAACAACAACAACAACAACAACAACAACCCAGTATAATCCCACTTAGTGAGGTCTGGGGAGGGTAGTGTGTACGCAGACCTTATCCCTACCCTAGGGTAGAGAGGCTGTTTCCAAATAGACCCCCGACATCCTTCCCTCCAAGAACTTCCCACCTTGCTCTTGGGGAGACTCGAACTCACAACCTCTCGGTTTGTCTATCACTTAATCAATATATTGACCATTTTCTTTGAATAAGAATAAGACAAGAGCATCGAAATTTGTGATTTCATTGTGAAATCGTAATCGCCGCATGATATCTAAATTCCCTATTTGGAAAAGGAAGCCTTTTTTATTGTCATAATAATTAGACGTAATTTCCTAGTAGGTTTGGCAATTCCTACAACAATTCAAGTTTCTCTTGGATTCATTGTTGCCGCCGTAACTAAACGAATCCTATACGGAAAATAATTGCAGTAGCCGCCTTATACACCTGATCCCACATCGTCAAATAACTAACCACTCTTGCTTCTCAAATCTATATAAACCCCGTGGTTGAATTTGTTGAGCATCAATTCGCAATATTTGCAAGCAACTCTAGTTTATTTTTATGGATTGAGAAGCATTAACGTGAATGTAATTTCTTCTTCTTTTCTTGTGCTTTCTTATTTGTTTTACTCTATTGTCTTTTTTTCCCTTTTAGTAGTAACTTCGTCAAACTACGAAGTCCTTTAAAAGTTCGAGATGAAGGACTTTAAAAGTTCGTGATGAAGATCTTTAAAATTTGCGGAGACGATCTTTAAAAGTTTGTGACGAATACCTTTAAAATTTACGGGGAAGACCCATAAAAGTTCGTGCGAAGGTCTTTAAAAGCTCGTGATCAAGACCTTTAAAAGTTCGCGATGAAAACCTTTAAAAGTTCGCAGTGAAGATCTTTAAAAGTTCGCGGTGAAGACCTTTAAAAGTTCGCGACGAATACCTTTAAAATTTGCAGCAAAGACCCATAAAAATCAGTGCAATGATCCTTAAAGCTTGTAGTAGAAATCCTTAAAAGTCGGTAGCGGGGACCCTTTAAAATTTCCCATGAGCACCTTTAAAAGTTCAAGAACTTTAAAAGTTCAAAACACGCGCCTTTTAAAAGTTAAGAACGAAAACCTTAAAAATCCGAATGTCTTTAAAATTCGAGATGAACACCTTTAAAAATTCGGATGCCTTTAAAAGCTTGAGATGAACACCCTTAAAAGTTCGCCACGAAAACCTTTAAAAAATTCGGATGCCTTTAAAAATTCGAGACGAGTACCTTTAAAAGTTCGCAACGAAAACTGCTAAAAATTCGGATGCCTTTAAAAGTTCGAGACGAACACCTTTAAAAGTTCGCCAAGAAAACCTTAAAAAAAATTCGGATGCCTTTAAAAGTTCGAGACGAACACCTTTAAAAGTTCACGATGAAAACTGTTAAAAATTCGGATGCCTTTAAAAGTTCGAGACGAACACCTTTAAAAGTTCGCCACGAAAACCTTTAAAAAATTTGGATGCCTGTAAAAGTTCGAGATGAACACCTTTAAAAGTTCGCAACGAAAACTATTAAAAATTCGGATGCCTTTAAAAGTTCGAGATGAACACCTTTAAAAGTTCGCCATGAAAACAGTTAAAAACTCGGATGCCTTTAAAAGTTCGAGACTAACACCTTTAAAAGTTCGTAACAAAAACCGTTAAAAATTCGGATGCCTTTAAAAGTTCGAGACGAACACCTTTAAAAGTTTGCAGTGAAAACCGTTAAAAACTCGGATGCCTTTAAAAGTTCGAGACGAACACCTTTAAAAGTTTGGAACGAAAACCGTTAATAGAAGTCCGACACAGGCATCCCTCTTTTTTTTAAGGCAGAGGGCAGACTTGGAGACCAACAAACTTGAAGGTTTGGCGAACCTGAAGGCACAAAAAATCCCTGGTCTTCAATGCAAATACTTGACATCCTCCTAAAATCGGCCCATTGAAGATATCACTTTACCATGGAGGGTTGCCCCTTTAAATCAAATGAGATCAAAGTTCAATAGGAGGATGACATTTCAGCTTGATCTTATATTCCTTCATACTTCATTGGAACAATAATTGGCGCAATATGTATCTTTTGAACTTATACGACTGGACTTGGAATTAAAATCTAAGCTGCCTACGTACCTCAGTGAAGATGATCAAGTCATACCGTAATTCAGACTGGGTGATTTTTTTAATTTTTTTTATGTCCTAACTTTTGCCTAGGCCGCCTCTTTCGAAGTTTTTAACCCAGCGAACTCTTTTTTTTGCAGGGGTCATATACAATTTAGACTCATGCGGGCCAGGAGCATAGCAACATGCATTTTAGGCTCGTGCGTCAAGGAGCATTGCAAATTCAAGGATAATACTTCTTCAAAAACTTGCCATTTATAGGGCCGATTCTCATGCCATCTACATCAACCAGCTTGTAAGCCCCATTTGAGTAAGCTTCTTGTACGACATATGACCCATCCATTTTTGAAGTGAACTTCCCTACAGGTTTATGGAAAGTAATTATGGGTCTTCGTACGGCAAGGACTTGATCTCCTACTTGAAAGGATCTTGGGCGAACTCTTTTATTGAAGGCACGAGATAATCGAGCTTGATAACATTCAAGTCTCTGTTGAGCTTCCAACCTCTTATCATCAAGAGCCTCCAACTCTACTAATCGAAGTCGAGCATTTTATTCATCAGTGATCCCTTTGAATAGCTAGTCATAACGAAGGTATTTGACACTCAAGTGACAAGACGTCTTCGACTCTATAAACGAGTGAATAAAGAGTCACCTGTGATGGCATGCGGTGAGTTGTCCTATATGCCTATAGAGCTTCTTCCATACGGTCATTCCAATCTCGTTTGGATTTGGAGATGACTTTCTTTAACAAGTTGCATAGAGTTTTGTTGAATGCCTCAGCTAGACCATTGGTGGCAGCATTGTACATCGAAGAGTTATGTTGCTTGAAGCCAAAGAGATCATAAATCTTATTCATCAGCCTATTATCAAATGGCTTTCCATTATCCGTTATTATTTAACGAGGAATGACAAAGCGATAAATAATGTTTACTCGGATGAAACTTGCAACATTTTCCTTCTTTACTTCCTTAAGAGCAACAACTTCAGCCCATTTTGAGAAGTAGTCAGTTGAAGCCAAGATGTATAGGTGCCCACCAGAGGACTTTGGTAGTGGTCCAATAACATCCAATCCCCAATTGTCAAATGGCCAGGATACAACAGTCGGGTGCAACACTTCAGGAGGTTGATGAATAAATTCACATGGAATTGACAAGCCTTGCCTCTTCAAGTATAGTCCAAGCAATCTTTTACCATTATTGGCCAATAGTATCCCATCTTTTTTATATGGAAGTGAAGCTTTGGTCTAGACTGGTGTGACCTACATACCCCAGAATGCGCTTCTTGCAAAGCTTGGAGTGCTTCATTTTCCCCTAAGCATTGCAAGGGTACTCCCTCGAATGATCTTCTGTATAGGGTATCTTTTTAATAAATGAAGCGAGGTGCACGACGATGGATTTCAGTTCTTCTCCGCGGATTTTCTGGAAGTATCCCATAGCACAAGTAGTCGATAATGGGTTGTCTCCATTCTTCTTTCTCGACTTCAAAAACAGCGACAAGATGCTTGAGTTCATTTTTGTTCACCTTCAACCTCATTTGGAAGCGTACTACCCATTTTTGGCAGACAGTAACTTGCGCTTGATCAGGCAAGGTTAAAGATGAAGCTAGGGCAGCTAAAGCATCTGCCTTCTTATTTTCTTTCCTTGGCACATGCTAAATAGTCACATCACCGATCCACCCTATTAACTTTTTAGGTAATCAGGATGTGGGAGTAGTTCAGGCTTCTTGACCTCGTAACTACCTAAAATCTGATTGACCACTAACTGAGAGTCACCAAAGACTTGCAATTGTAACCACTTCATTTCGACAGTCATTTCGAACCCAAGTATTAGTGCTTAATATTCAGCAACGTTGTTAGAGTAGAGTTGCGTCAACATAAAAGAGTAGGGCAGAACTTCACCTTGAGAAGTGACAAATATTACACCAGCACCAGCTCCTCCGCGATGTGCAGCACCATCAAAGTACATTTTCCATGGAGGTTGAACTTCGCTGACCATGACATACTCATCAGGTAGTTCGTTAGTTAGCTCCCAATTATCAGGTATAGGGTGATCTGCCAAGAATTCTGCTAACGTTTGTCCTTTTATAGCCTTTTGAGGGATGTACACGATTTCGAATTATTGAAACTGGAGGTACCACCTTGCTAGTCCATCACTAAGGACAAGTTTTGACATCACGAACTTGATGGGATTTGCTCTAGAAACCAAACGAATGACATGATCTTGAAAGGTCTGCTTCAACTTTTGGATTGAGAAGACTAGCGCCAAACATAACTTTTCAATTGGCGAATAATTCAGCTCATTTGGTGTCATCATCTTGCTGAAGTAGTAAAGGGAGTTTTCTTTCCCTTCACTATTTTCTTGGGCTAATAGTGCTCCAACAGACTTTTCTTGTGCTGAAATGTATAGTATCAACGGCTTTCCAAGTATAGGGGCTGCCAGAACAGGGGGTTTCATCAAGTAGGATTTAATGCTCTCAAAGGCATTGCTACACGCTTGGTCCCATTTGAAAGGGACACCTTTCTTCATAAGGCAACTGAATGGTTGGCACCTCCCAGCTAGGTTTGAGATGAATCTCCTAAGGTACACTAACTTTCCCTGTAGACTTTACAATTCGTGAATATCCCGAGGCTCAGGCATTTTTAAGATTGCTCTACTTTGGCTTGCTCAATTTCAATCCCTCGATGTCGAATAATGAAACCAAGGAACTTTCCGGAAGTAACTGCAAAGACACATTTCAATGAGTTCATCCTAAGTTGGTACCTTCGGAGGAACTCAAACACCATTCTCAAGTCTTTCAAGTGGTCGCCCTTCTCTCTTAATTTTACCACCAAGTCGTCAACATAACATTCAATATTCTTGTGGAGAAGATCATCAAAAATATTCTGCATAGCCCTTTGGTAAGTAGAACCAGTGTTTTTCAAGCCAAAAGGCGTTACCTTGTAGCAATAAATACCCTTGGGGTTAAGGAATGCAGTAAGCTCTTCATCTTTTGGCGCTATGCGAATTTGGTTATAGCTTGATGAACCGTCCATAAATGACATTGCCTCATACCCAGTAGTAGCATCGATCATTAGTTCTGGAATGGGAAGTGGGAAGTCATTTTTCGAACATGCATTGTTAAGATCCCTAAAGTCAACGCACACTCAAATCTGGCCATTTTTCTTCCTTACATGGACAATACCCGAAACCCATGTTGGGTATTTAACTTCACAAATAAAACCAGCTTCGATGAGTTTGGTAACTTCGGTTTAAATCAAGGGAACCAAGTCCGGCCTAAAATGCTTTTGAGCTTGTTTAACAGGGCGAGCACCATTTTTGACAGCAAGGTGATGGACTGCTACTTTCGGGTCCAAGCCAGGCATCTCTTTGTAACTCCAAGCGAAGACATCCCTGAACTCCTTGAGTAGCTCAATATAAGTGCTCTCTTTATTAGCTTTTAGTAAAGCACTTAGGTAGGTGGTTCTTGGTTCCTCATCTGTGCCAAGGTTAACTTCTTTTAAGGCATCAACTATCATCTTCACTCCTTCTTCAAGTTCGGGTGGAGCGTCTTTCGCATCTTCATCTTCTTGAGGGTCCCCATCGTTGAAGGATATGTGATAACATGGTGAAACATCCTCCAATTCTGCATTATCCTCCATTGAAGATGGAACACCATTCTCGCCTTGTACAGTAACATGATACGAAGAACCCACACTTTTTTCATATTCATCATGATCCTTAGTGTAGACCACATTATATGGCTTTACCTTCAGTACTTATTTACATGAAACCACAAGTTTTGTTGGTCGCCTCATTCTAGAAGGAACCAAACTTTGGGAATCCTTAGAGATCTTCTGAATTTTGGGCAAAGCGGGTGTTCTTATGCTTTGAAAATTTCTCTAGAACTTGTTCCCCTTCTTTAATGGACCCAATCTTTCAAACACGGAGGTCCTCACAAGTGATTTTCCAAGTGGATCAAAGACAGAAGGCTTGTTAAAAGCGGCATATTCGTCTTCAACAGTGATATAATTGCTACTCGCCCTTCTTATGGAGATGCGCACTGGTGACGGTTGATTGTATCCCAAACCTTCATGTGGATGTCTCGTTGCAGCTTCTGATGGTAGCTTCCCTAACTTTGATGGCTCATTAGGATTGTATCCACCTTTTGCAAATAGCTTGTAAGCGTTAGGATCAAAACCTTCATTTGTTCGCTTTGTAGGGAGTGCCATATTCTGCAAATGAATTTGGGCCACAAACCCGGCAAGTGGCTTTGAGGACAACTTTACTGCCTCAATTTCTTTTACCGGAAGAGTTAACTCCTTCAGCATGTTAGTTTGGAGATTAGATGATTCAGCTTCATATTTCTTCTTTTTAGGGACATATTGGAGCGCAAGACTTTCTTTCCATAAGACGCAATACCCCCTTTATGAGATTTATTCACGTTGGCGTGTACCTCCTCAGTAACAGCTTTGGCTTTACCAATAGTCACCTCAACTCTTTTAGTTATGGGTTCATTATTCTTGCTTTTCATGCCATCATCAACTTTTATCTCCTTCACAATGCGGTTCTTCAAGTAGAACTTTGCATCGGCGAAGTGTGACTCTACCTCGGTGAATGGCTCATTATCAACAACTATCTTCTTCTCGACTTCACCCTCATAGTATTTTAAACATTGATGGTAGGTAGATGGAACCAATTTATTCTCATGTATCCAAGGCCTTCCAAGCAAGACATTGTATGAAGTTTTCGCGTCGATCACATGCAGCCATGCACATGATTGCATATCTTCAATGGTGATTTCCAGCCTAATCGCGCCTGTGGCTCTTTGTCCCCCTTAGTTGAATCCTTGGATCATCACACGACTTTCTGAGAGTTCGTTTATGGGAATACCAAGTTCTTTGACAGTATGAATTGGCAATATGTTCACTGAGGATCCTCCATCAACCATAATATTCGATTTAACCTTTCATCACACATATAGCCAACCAGGTACAATGGGCAGTTATGAAGAGTGTCACCTAGCAGAAGATCGTCATTTGTGAATGTGACTTTTCCTCACAAGCATTAACTTCCTGAGGAGTGGACTCGGTGAGCTTTTCTGAAGATGGTGCCAACGGTAGGTCATCATTCTTTTCTTCCCCTTTGTCAGCATTGCAATAAGAGGCCTCAATACGATCACGGGAAATTTTCGTGTGAAACCAAGATGGCAAGAAATCCTTCAAGGTTATTATATGTCGTGGATTTTGAGGGTGGTGCATCTCTACTTTTGATTTATTCAAATGCCTAAATAGATTCATTACCGTTGGTTTTTTTACCATCATCTTCCTTGTTGGTTGTTCTATTGATTCTTTTTGTGGGCTCCTTTTATGGCACCTACGACGAGTCACCAACGTCCAACCTTCATCATTATTTGGTTGATCGTCGCCAACTTTGTTGTTCACCAATAATTCTTCATTTTTCATTCCTTTTAAACTGCATAACTCATCTAGACTGAATGAGCCAAAGGTGATAGAGACTTGGTTCGCTCTTGCTTTCTCATCTTTAAGCATGATCTTCTTTTCACGGGCCAAGTCCATAACTTTGTCCTTGAAGACAAAGCACTTCTCAAGAGGGCGACTTACAAGTTGGTGATATTTGCAGTAATTTGGGTCATTCATTTTCCCAGCTTTATTTGGTCGCTTCATCTCCGGAAGCTCAATGAGATTTAACTCGAGGAGTTCTTCAAAAATGGATGGCACATCAGAATCCAGGAATGGATACTTTTTCTCCTGCATTTCTTTTAGAGTCATCTTTCCACTTGGCTTATCTTGAAAAGAAGTGGATTTCATACTCTGCTTCTTGCTCACCTTCGTCGTGAACTTCATACGTGACGTGCTAAAATTTATAGCTTCTTTGCTTTCAGACTTGGGTACAAACTTGCCCCACTTCCTGACTTCTTGCTTGTCATTCCCTTTGCATGGTTCATAGATGGGCAGCCTTTCATTTCCAGCGGAGGCCATGCTCAACTCCATGTCGTGGGCACGAGTTGCAAGTTCTTAAAATGTGCCAGGCTTTATACCTTTCAAGATATAGTGCAATACCCAATTCATGCCTTGGATGCATATCTCTATGCCTGAAGCTTCACTAAGCCTGTCTTTGTAGTTGAGGCTTGCATTCCTCCAACAATTGATAAAGTCAATAACTGGTTTATCCTTTCGTTGACGAGTATTTGTAAGTTCTATCATACTCACAGTGTGTCTCGTGCTATAAAAGTGATTGAGGAATTCTTGCTCTAGTTGATCCCAACTATCAACAGATCTAGCCTCGTGGTCCGTGTACCAATCAAAAACATTTCCTTTTAATAAGCGGACAAACTACTTGATGAGGTAATCTCCATAAGTCCCAGCATTATTGCATGTCTCAACAAAGTGCACCACATGTTTCTTTAGGTTACCTTTACCATCAAACTATTGAAACTTTGGAGGTTGATAGCCATCAGGCATCTTTAGCATATCGACCCTTGCAGTTACGGCTTTGCATATGTAAGGGAGGATTTGGCAGCAACTTCATATTTTTTCTTAATGGTTCCTTCAATGAACTCCTTCAATTGATCGATTGGAATCATCCCTTCAGATGAGATAGGGATAGCCTTAGTGGATGCTGCTTGTGTTGGGGGAGAGTCACTCTCTAGAACTTCTGGGAGCTTGCAAGGTGCATGGGTGAATTCTTCTTCCATCAATATTCCTACCATGTCTGTTAGTTTGTCAATTCTAGCCTCTTGATTTTGCATGCATTTGGTCGAGCCAGCGATTGCTTCCGTCAAGTTTGCCAACTGCTCCTCCATAGATGAAGTGTTTGTCACCATGGCTTGCCTGATTGTCATGGACGACAGAGAGTAGCATAGATTTTCACACAAATTGATCCTTGATTGGCTCACACTATGTGGTGTAAGTGGGGAGGATCCATCACTTGAAGCATCATCATCTTTCTTCACAGCAGAGTACTTAGACCCGGAGAGGTCAAGCAGAGCAAGAGTTTTCTTGATATTTTCAGCAATATCGCTTCCTCCTTCAGATGCGTTTGTGGAAGATCTTGCTCCTTTTGAGGATGAAGATCCAAAAATAGGGGTTGATGCGGACAACACTTGGGGTGTTTGGTGTCCTAAAGAGCTTGCTTTGCTCCTCGTAACTGGTCCGAAGCTTCCAAAGGTAACATCAAGGATGCTTTCCACATCAGCGTAGAACCTGGAGTTAGCAGCCTTGGTGGAAGTTGAACTGGAGTTGATTTTCTTTGAAGCCATTTCAATGTTCTCAGACTTTGGTGATTGAAAAGTTGAGATGAGAGGTAGAGATTGTCCCACTGGGCGTGCCAGAATTTGTAGACAATAAATTTGCATAGAGAAAATAAAATCAAGACCGAAAATTTTGCAACAATCATAGTATTTTATTTTGAATATTTGAGTGTTACAATCTCTATGATTCCTCTGATTCTACTTTTCAATATAAATTCAAATACCTTTGAGCTTGATCTTGAATTTGAATTTGATTTATCCGTCGCGAACACTTTGATTGTTACCACGAATTTTATCACGAACAAGTGGCCTTGATCTTGAACGTCTTGTATTTGATTTGACTTCGTTCTTGATCTTGAACACTTGTATTGTTCTTCGTTCTTGAGCTTGAATACTAGATTTGTTCTTCATTCTTGAACTTGAACTTGATTTCTTGAACTTGGTTGCTTGAAGCCTGAAACTTATAGAGAAATTTGCGGCGTTTGATCCACGAGCTCTCTCTTGCTTCTTGTTATAACTTCTAGTCCCCTTTCTGAGTTATGAAGACCCCTATTTATAGTTGTGGAAGGGAGGAGTTATGATAAGGACAAACTCTTTCCGACTAATCAAATTGAAAAGTGACATGGCCGCATTTGATTGGCCAGAACATGTCACTTGCACACGTGGCATGATTTTATTGGCCTTTCAGTGTGACTAGGCATGACTTATCATTTTGACACATGGCATGGTCCTATTGGCTCTTCTGCTTGACTTTGGCGCGCCACGTCATTTGACATGTGGCACCAACTAGGCCTATAGGAAGATGACATCTTAGGCTTAATGAAATGGGCTCATTACTTTAGCCCAATTAAATGGGCTAGCCCAATAATTTTGGTCTTATATAATTAATTCAATTATATTAGCCTGAAATATTTATTTGGACTAATATATTTAAAATATAATCTAAGTTATTTATTGAATTTGAATTCTATAAATTTTATATGCGTACAACAAGTATAGTGGGAAAAAATGAGGTAAAGGTTTAGGAAAACTCTAAAAGTAATGAAAAGTAAAATTTGGAACTTTAATGTTTATGTTATAATAGGTCTTATGTGTATTGTATAATTTAGTATATATTCCGGTACGGTGTCAGTATTTCGGTATTTTATTCTTAAATACCTAATACTATTTTTTCTTAAAAACGTAAACCAAATACCATACCAAATATTGAATACCAATACTAAATTTTTTGATTTCGGTACGGTAAATTGATATTTACCAAATTATGCACACCCCAAACAAAAAGTGAGAGATTGTTACTAGAAAGAATAAAAAAGAAAATAAAAGAAGAAAAAATAACTACAAAAAAAGAAAAAGAAAAATCAAAACCACCACCACCACCAACGTACTAATATAATCCCACAAATTAGGTCTGGGGAGGGCAGTGTGTACGCAGACGTTACTCTATCTTGTGCAGGTATAGAGACTATTTTCGAAGACCCTCGGCTCAAGGACAAATGAAAAGAAGCAGCAACAACAAACACTAACAACCATGATATAATAAGATAACTGAAACAAAAGAAATAACAAGTAGAAATATAACTCTAGGAACAAAAATACAAGACTAATAGTAATACCGTTGGTATGGAAAAGTAATACATTAAACTATCCACTAACCTTCAGCCTTAATCCTCGACCTCCCCACCTTCCTATCAAGGGTCACGTCCTCAATAAGCTGAAGTTGCACCATGTCATGCTTAATGACCTCATCTAGTACTTCATAGGCCTACGTCTACCTTTTTTCATCCCACCAAGGCCAATCTGTCACACCTCTTTACAGGGCATCTGTTCCTCTCCTCTTCACATGCCTGTACCATATTTACCTTACTTCTCACATCTTGTCCTCTACTAGGACCACTCTCGCCTTGTCCCGAATAACTCTATTCCTAATTTTATCTTTCCTTATATGCCCGTACATCTATCTCAGCATTCTCATTTCTACTACTTTCATGTTCTAGACATGGTAGTTCTTCACTGGCAAACACTCTGCCCCACATAACAGAATCGCTCCAACCATCACTCTGTACAACTTATTTTTAAGTCTAAGCGGCGCATTCTTATCACACAAAACACTGGATGCGAGCCTTTATTTCATCCACCTCACTCCAATATAATATGTGACATCCACATCAATGTACTCATTACATTGAATTACTGATCCGAAATATTTGAAACTTCCTTTCTTGGGGAACACTTGAGTGTCAAGATCTCAAGTATTACTGCTCTGTTTTTTCCGTTTATTGCTTCTTAATATTTCATTATCGGTATGTGGTGTGTGAGGTGTGTGAGAGTTGATTTGGATTGATTTTGATAAGAAATGAGGCACTTAGTCTCTTTAAGGAAGGCTTAAGTTAAAAAAGTCAACCGGACGTTGACTTATGAGTTAGAAGGCTTGGATGTGACTTCTGGCAATTTGGTTAGCTTCGGGAGGTGATTTGTGACTTAGGAGCGTGATCAGAATTGATTTTAGAGGCTCGGTGTAGAATTAGGCTTAAATTGGCGAGGTTAGCATTTTGGCGAATTCCGGTTGATGGGTGAGATTTTGATCCGAGGGTCGGAATGGAATTCTACGAGTTTCTGTAGCTTCGTTGGGTGATTTTGGATATGTGTGAAAATTTTAAGGTCATTCGGACATCTTTTGGTTGAGCTTTTGATCGAGTGCGCATTTCGGAAGTTTTGACGAAACTTAGGCTTGAATCCGATGTGAATTGATGATTTTTGTGTTGTTTGATGTGTTTTGAGGATTGGAACAAGTTTAAATAATGTCTTAGGAGGTGTTGGTGCTTTTGGTTGAGGTCCCGAGGGCCTCGGGGTGATTTCGGGTGGCTATCGGAAGGGTTTTGGAGTTAATTGCAGGTCAAATTTGCTGGTATCTGTTGGTTTCGCACCCGTGGTTATTGAACCGCA